>JAYECN010239204.1:0-25386 GCA_035222435.1 Microcambeva ribeirae
TCTCCTTCTCTGGAGATCTTCCAAACCTGCTTGGACGCAGTCCTGAGCCACCTGCTGTAGGTGACCCTGCGTGTGCACGGGGGTTGGACTGGATGATCTCTAGAGGTCCCTTCCAACCTTAAGCATTCTATGATTCTATGATGGTAATTGAGAGCCCATTTCCACTTTCCACAAACATTCATTATAGTGATATTATGTAGAAAAAGTGTTGCATGCAAAAATGCATTTATGTAGCTACATGAATCTCTAAACTGAAAGTCTGCACGCAGCTCTCATGATACAGCCTTTGATGGCTTTAAATTTTCCCATCAAGGGTAAAAATGATGTCACGGGATTCAGGTGTCCAATAATCCCTCATAAATACCAAGCTGTGAGTAGTGAATTTCTGAAACAGACAAAGCAGAAATTTTTGTGAATAGAGCAGTCCCATGGGCAGAAATATGTTGCCCATCACTCATTGAATAATTTGCGTTAAAAAAAAAATCTATTTATTGATATGTTGAAAATAAAGATAAATCTTGCAAATGCATTGTGGGAAGTATCTTGCCCCTTAACAAGACCAAACACAGGAATACACTTTCAAGTACTTGGTCTTCTAAGTTTCCTATAAGCCTTATGAAAAGAGGTCTCCCTAGAGGTATATACCCCAGCAGTCCTCTGAACAGTGGAAATGTAACCCCAGGACTGTGGCACCACTTGAAAAAATAACTACATGGGTGGTTTAGTGTCAGCTTGGAATTTGTAGCTGGCCTCTTTTCTCAAGCAAAATTTTCAAATCTTATGCTTGAATTCAAAATTTGGACTGTGATTTGAGCTTTGAAACAAAATTCACCTCTAAAGGTGAATGAATGAGCTTTTAGGGATCATAGCGGAAAAGCAGTTATAAGCAGTCATTAGCTTAGGAATGTCTGCTGGCCACATACGGTGTCGAGGTAGATCCAATGCAGTTTATAGTCAGGCCTCTCATCTGCAGTCTGCCATAGCAGTGACGTTCTTGAGGGCCCATACCTGCTTCATAGGCTTCTTGTGGGCCATCAAGAATGCCAGTTTTCCTGTGCTGCTCCTCTGTGACCCACTTTAAAGGTTGAAAGGAAGTCGATTTTCTGTGCTTCATTCTTTCTTTCATTTCTTTCTGAAACTCCCAAGAAGGAAGGTCATTTTAAGGGTGTCATTTTGTGACGTGTACACTGGGAAATGAATTGAGACTGACAGATTTATTTCATGCAGGATATATGAATAGTGCTCACAACTTGTGGTCTCTATGTGTCTGCACTGATTTCAGACCGGTAGCTTATCTAGCATAGCTACTTCCAGTTGCTTTCTTTTCAGGGTCGTCTGGACCATTTCAGCTTTTGCTTGGTAGTGACTAGACAGTAGATTCCACCGTGTATAGACTTTGGGCCTTGCCTCTCTTCCTCTTTTATTTTGATTTTTTGTTGTTTTTGTTTTTTGATACCACTTGTGACATGATGGTTTACTTCTAATATTCTAATTGAACTCTGTTTCTGAAGTACCCTAATATTATTAAAATCATGTCATGCTTTACTAAAATTTCTCCTGGTTCTGAAGAACACAATGACAGCCATACCATAGTCAAACCAGTGTCTTTTCACCATATCGACTCTCCATGATACATTAGCATTAATGTGTTATCTGTTTGTCTATCAAAATATTACAGCAGTGTATGATGTTAACAATTTTTGGTGCTTTTTTTTAATATATTCTACACAGTTAAGAAGTATGGAGAATTTTGAAACCTTTCTCATTCAAGGCCAGTTAACTGAAAATACAGCAAAAAAACACTTTCCACAATTGGTACCTCACAAATAATCAATTTGTCTGTCAGTATTCATCTGTCTTGCCACAGAAATAATAGTTAAGAGGAGAAAATGAGTGGAGTTGTTTCTAGATTTAGATTTTGTGTTAAATAGAACAACTGAAGATGAGAAAGATATTCCCTTTTATTTATTTATTTATTTATTCCAGGAAGATACAACAATGCTTCTGTTTATACTTTTGCATTTCAGCTTTCCCCTGAATAGTTTGCAGTTAAACACAGAACAGGGCTTTTCTGGTACACAATAATTAAAAAAAAAAAAAAAAAGTAGTAAACCAACAGGTACTAGGAAATGAATCTTGCCCATTGTAGCTTAGTGACCTGTACTGCAATGCAGAAAACAGATGGTGACCCTCAAGTCAATGAGACTGTAAAGAGTGACAAAACTCATCACTTGATTATCGTTATTGCTAGGGAAGCTGTGTTGTGAGGCAGCTATGTACCCTTATGCATGGAATAATCCAACTTTTTTCTTTTTTCTTATCTTTTTTTTTTTTTTTCAAGCATTCAGTGATGAAACAGAATTAAGCATTCCCAGCAACTCTGGGAATGTTGATGTTGCTGGCCTGAAATATCCAACCTTTTGTCCCAGCCATCCTCCTGGCATTGCTTGCCTTAGTACACCTAACCCTGTTATCAAGTGTCTCTCTCCTCCTGGCCCCATTCTTTTTTCAATCAATGGGAATTACAGTATAGATTTTTGTGAGAGCAGGGTCTGGCCCTCTTCCTCAGCAGTTCTGTCCTCAAGAAAACAATAACTTTGCACAATGCCTGATTGGTTTTGGGGGGTTGTTTGTGGTAACTGTTTGAGTTCAACGGTGTTTTTGTATTTTCTTTTATTGTTGCTAATTTGAATTTATTTTAAAAAGGGGAATTGGATTACCCAGACAGGAAGATGGTGATGCAAATTTCCTAACTGCTAAGATAATAAGATTGAAATTAGGAGCATGCACATATCTTCAAGAAGCATCAGAAATACATAGCTACAATTTAGAGACCTTAGAAAGGTATCAGCTTTAACAGAAATGTGGTTCCTTGACTTGCTTAGCTCAAGTCTGCTTTTTCAACGCCATGACCAGGAGTGCAAAGCTTCAGGCTTCCTTGGTGAGTCAGCAGGATTGTATCAAACTCTCACCCCTCTCCATACCAAGCCCAACATCCAGCAGCAGATTTCTCCGTGCTTCCTCCAAGCGATCTCAAAGATTCCCCAGACCAAGCACTCTGATTGCTGGGCCTTACTGTCCATTCCATCATACGTCCCTTTTTACCATTTTGTCTGGAAACTCTGTGGGGAAGTTCAAACAGCTAAACTTATGCTATGGAAGAGGTGTAGCTGGTACTTCTGTATACACACACATGCCTAATAATGTTTTACAGCCCATCCCTGAGACTAGCTTTTTAACCAATCTCATTCTACAAACACATAGTACATCTATTATTTATTACTCCTTTTGTGTACAGCCTACAGTGCATACTCATCCCAAAGGATCTCGCAGAGCTTTACAAATGACATATGTACAGGAATTCCTTCCACACTGAAATGCCCAGGCTTAGAGGGTGGGCTGCAGCCAAGAAAATAATCAGCTTATAGCACACTGCATAATGTGTGTGAACTGCACAGTGTGTGTAAGGATAATTCTGGCCAAGGGCATATCAGACAGTACATCTCACCAATGCGTCCCGCAGGAAAAGACTAATATGTAAAAGCTTTAATAAAAATCAAAAAACCCCAACAGCATTATTTGTTGAAAGTCAATATGACCCATTCGCTTTTCATTTTATTTGCATATTTGTATGCATTCTTTACATACAAATATATATGTATAGTTAAAGTGTTGATTTATCACAGGCATCCCTAGAGCTTGTCTGCTTCCCAAGTAATTTCCTTTAAACACCAGGTTTTAATAACTGATGCTAAAGGACACCAGAAGAAGCCTGACTTACACATTTGAGAGGACAGTATACATCTATATAGACTCATGATATTGACTTATAACTCGATGTAGCAGCTGGAACATAGATGGCCTAGTATAAACTGTGTGTTACACAGTGAAATGTGCCTACATTTATGTTTGAAATACTACACCTACAGTCTGGTTCTCTTGTCGCTTGTATAGTGCCGCCAGCTCAGAGATGGCTAAACATTTTACCAGTATTAATGGAGGATTCATCCCATTTTAAAGAAGAAAGAAAAAAAAAGACTTAAACTTCCCCCACTCCATTTAAGAAATGAGAACCCATCAAACAGCTGTATCATAGGACTTTACTAATAATGCATGGCGAGTCATAAGTAAATGCTTATTGTCAGAGCTGGCTGCAGGAGCTACACCTCCCAGATTTGCTCTCCAGCTGGGCCTTATCCTTCAGGGTGCCCTTGGGGCAGAGGACACCGGTTGCTGTGGGACTATGCAGGGCTACCACAGTGGGACCGAATAAAGTTGGCCCCAAGCAATTATGGCAGCTTTGGTGTTGGCAAATAGTTATGAGAGCAGCAGAGCTCATAATCACTCCAAGGTTTCCAGAGAGACTTACATCACTCAAGTCTTTTCATAGGAGATGTTCAAGGAATCCTTCAGTTCTTCAGGGAGAGAGAGATGCTGGCTACTACATTGACCTTCCTACCAGTTTGAGGAGGGAGGGCACTCTTAACTTTCATCTTCACCATACTTCTAGTTTTCTGGATAGCTTAGCTTAGCTATTCTCCTTGCATTCTTTTTTCACATCATTTTTCCCATCTACACCCAGGCTTCCAAGGTGCCTCTGTTCTCTAAAAAAAAAAAAAAAAGTTACCAACTCTCAGTTAATTTTGCTGTTCAGGTGCTGTCTTTTTCTGCAGATTCCTCTTCAAGACAGATTTATTCTGCAGGTCCTTTCAGAGGAGATCTACCAGAAAAATGTCAATGGTAATAGACCCGTTAAAAGGATGATAAAATAAAACTGCAAGGAGTATGTGGAACCTAACAGCAATCACTGTCTGCCTTTTGCAGAAAACTCTTGCGCTGCCCAAGCATCCCCACTCTGCTCCTCAAGCCCCCCTCAGGTATGTTTTTCGGTTAGTCTAAATTAGAACGTGAGCGTCTCAGCAACACATTTTCCACATCTTTTCCCATAATGGGGTATGTGCATCTATGGCGCTATATCAGTAGCAACAGGAAAGGCATCTGCACGGTTCCTTTAGCTTAAGTACGAGAGTCCTAACCTAGGGATTCATTATTACTGCTCGTCCATGCTTTGTTTTTCAAGTCAGATCCTTCATGACAAGGTTGTGTGTGGAAAGTCGTACTTCTTTGGACTAAAACTCTAAGAAGAAAAGTGAAGTAGGGGGAGAAGGTCTTTATAAATGTAATCCAAGCAGTTATTATTTAATAGCTGATATTTTTGCTTCTCTCATCCCACTCATTTTTGAAGGACACAAGCAGCTCACAGAGAGAGAGTCATACTCTATGAGGAAGAATAGTTGCTTTTTTGTTTGTTTGTTTGTTTTTTGTTTTTTTCTGAAAAACAGGGACTTCTGTCTGGAATGTACGTAAGTGGTGGTATGTACATCCTAAAGGGTGCCTGTATTTATTGTAATTGGTGTTTATGAAACATTATGTGTGCACAGTCTTTCTACACAAGGGAAAAACAACCTATAAAAGTGATGATTCTAGCTCAAATGGGAATCCAGACTGATTTGGGCAGACAGACAGTAATATGAGAATGTGTACGCGGTATGCAAATGCCTCCATAGTGCATATACTGGCTGAGTGTGGCCATACGTATGTCTGTGTTTCCCTATGCGTGTACGCTTAGCTTTTTGAATATTTGTGATAATGTCGCAGAGATCACTACGTATCTTTGTATGTATTTTTATGTGTGTCTGCCTGGGCCTGTGTGCAATTCTTTTTAAAAGTTCTTTTAAGTCAGTATAAAGTCTGTCTGTCTAGCTGTGACAGTCAATGCTGCAATAAAGGATGCACATACTTGAATGTATTAGTCAAGGTGTGTGCTGACCCACTGCATCCAGGCATGCATTCATATAGTTATATGGTCTTATGGCTAGCCTGTTTTAGCCTGGTCTGGATAATTACGTCTCTGCGCAGTTGTGTGTGAGCAGGGCAAGTGTGCTAATGCTAGTCTGCAGATATTTAACGTATTTTCAGTATACAGAATGCTGACCATTGAGTGCTTATGATAATAGCAGGTTCAGTAGTAATTGCTACTGTTAAAGATATATTAATTTATCAAGTCAGTAATGTCTATATTCTTGCACAAAACCAACTCTATTATCTCTTTCCTCCCCCTAGTTGTATTTTGGAAATTGGAATTACAACATTACAAGAGAGGTGACCTTTATTTTTTTAAAGTGATTCCAGAATACAGCCAAAACTGGTTTTGGTAGTCAGAATTGTTGCCCTGTGTTTAGGAATATAAATCTTTAGACTCCTGGTCCCACCTTTGGAAATGGCATCCCTAGTAAATATTTTAAAGGATATTTGTAGTCTGATGAGCAGAAGTGAAGGGCTATATTCATCAGTTATTCTATCTAGTTATTTGTTAAGAGAGACAACCTTCCCAAAGGTTTCCAGGGGAGAATTACATACAGTTTTTCTAAAGAACTGAGGTTTTGGGTTTTTTTTTATGGTAATGGAAAAAACTTTATTTCCATCTCCAGCACCCTGAATAAATACAGAGACCTGATTTTTCACTGCTTTATCTCATCATTTATGTCTGTGGAAGGTAGGTGCAGAACAAGTGTGAGCACTCTGTTTCCCACCTGTTTTTGCCTTCTGCGTCTTGAAACATGCCCCCTTGGACAGAGCAGATGACCATGGCGGTGGAGCTGCTCCACACTGCTTATGCAGAGCTGAATATACAGGGGGAAAGACAGCAGAAAATTAGGGCATCGGGGCCTCTCCCAGTTTCCCTGGAGCAAAAGGGAGTCGGATTAAACCTAAATCTCTAATTACATAGGGGTAATAGTCTATCAGGATTCCCACTGAAGCAAAAGGCGATTGGATCAAGCCCAAGACTCTAATTGCATTTTTCTCTGCTATTTTTCTTCATATATTTTGTTTACTCTGGCTCATCTTTACATTATTTTGTAACTATTATTATGGGATTAGTGGCCATTAAATATCTGATTTCTGAATTGTATAACTTGTTCCTAGTCACTGATGTTGTTGACGTCTCTCTGAAAGGATTGTGTGTTCGGGCGGGTATAGCAAGACAGATATGAGTTTATCCAGTGGATAAACTGAAATGAATAGAGGCATACACATTTCTTACCAGCACTTCAGCGAGGCATACTGCCTTTCAATGTGCCAGAAACGACAGAGCACAAGATGATACCAGGACCTTTTTCTCCCCTTGTTTCATTCTGGTATTCAGTGCTTCTGATCTACCAGTGTGAAGACTGGATTCATCAAAGGAATTTGAAGAGAGTGTTATTGACTTTATGATGGATAGTTATTGCCTGGAGAATGTTTCTATTATACATGTAGTTTTGGGGCACCCAAAAACTTCATTCCATACCATTTTTATTCATTTTGTTATTCAATATCAGATTTCTTCCTCACTCTTCTGAGATCAGAATTACCATGTCATCTAAAGGGCTTTTTTTGTTGTTGTTCTTTATCCCCTTCTCTTGAATCCCAAGCATGGTAGTTCTCGAATATGAAGAGAGGTACAATATGCACGAGGTAAGGCGGAGCAGGCCCATCCTCCTAGGGATATATTGACGGGGCCGCAACAGCAGTATTAAACCAAAGGACTGTATAGAGGCCCTGACACACGGTGGGAATTCTCGCTGACGGCAGTAGAACCGGCATGCGTCGATCTAGGCAGGACTCCAGGTAAATGACGTCAGTGTGACTTGGAAAACATCAAAGCGGGAAATATATGCTGGAGCAAGGGGCATTTCTGCAGTCATTCTTCACGACATAATTCTACTTAGTTGTCCCATTAATAATGTTCTCAGACAGATAGGCACTGCTTTATTTTGGATATTTTATTGATTTGTCCTAATTTGTACTTCTAATTTGCGACCCTAAAATATAAGCTAAAAACGAGGCAAAGGCTTTACCCAACATGGGTGGAGAGTTCTAGAACAGCTTTCTAAGAGAAGCAGTGAAAACAAACAACCTAACTAGTTATAGGTGTTAATTTATAAATGAAAGGGACTATATAACTGGGTTTCCCAACATAGGAGTGTTCATTCAGCAACACAAGAGATCCCATCCACCTTAAGTTCTGCTGTATCTATCCGGGGAGCTCCAAAGGAGCTAATTATCAGTGCATGGTGGAAGGACATGGTGAATCATTGATTTAGCTATTCACTGCTTTCTGGGACAGAAGAGCTTCCACCAATTCAGGGGGGTTTATTTCCAATTAATATATTTTCATCTGCAGCATAGATACAGGAACTTTGAACCAAATAGCACAAGACATGTCTGTCAATTAAACTACAGGAGATATATTGATAAGTGGCCTTCAGTTACAGGGACATAAATTCTACGTAACCTCAGTCACTTCACCGGAGTCATTCAAGACTTAAACTGACAGAAAAGAGAAAAGAATGGCTTCCTCATTGCTTCCCTTTTATTGAGTAGAATAACACAGCCTCAGCATCCATCTCCTACCTACAACAGAAAACGGAATTTTATTTCAAACTGAGAAGTATTTTGGTGTTTACCTCATTTGAGTTGCTGTAAAAGTAGTATGCTTTTTTTCTTGTTGAACTTGCATGTTTTGTTTGCAAGGTTTCCAGGACCCACATCACCCTGTAGTCCTAACATGGAGTTGTTACTAATATCAAGAAGGACATTTGCCTAAAAGCAAACAGGATAAAATGGTCCATGATAAACAACAGCAAAATGTACGAAGACAGATCTGATTACCTATCTTAAACCTGATTTGTTTCTTATATTTGCAGTGCAGTTTGGTTAGAAATGTTTACGTGATTGTTTATTATTCCTAGTCTATTTTGGCAGCTCAGTCCTGGCTGCCATGTGCTGCGTAGAGCCTGGGAGCAAGGGAGGTGGAGGGGAAAGCACCAGCCCTGCTTCTCCATCCAAAGTGAGCAAAGCGCCCTGACAAACACATGTCCTAAATTGCGAAAAACAAGTGAGCTTGTAAAAAATATTCTCTTTAGCACTTCAGTGTGCTCTTGGTCACCCAGGTAAGAAAGTTCCTTAAAACATGTATTCACCTGTCAAATCCATTTTAAAAGATAGGTTCTGTTTTGCCATGAGAGAGGAAGCTGTGTCCTGGATGGGGAGACAGTCTCGTCTGTGGAAAGGTAAGCAGGTCTTATCCGTGCAGCTAGGGCAGGGAAGTGCCCCCCACGCATTACCAACAGATGCTAAGGGAGAGACACTGCCGGGCAGTGAAGCTGGTGGAGTTTTGTGCACATTAAAGCAGGGCAAAGCTAGCAGAATTGTTCCAGGAAAGGGGAGAGTGCAGGTCATACAATACGTCTTTTGAAATTAAACACCTGGGTTATGTGTAATCCAGGTAACTCTAATTCTACAGTTAAGCATTTCCTTAAATACTAGTATCAAGATGGAGGCTAAGCAGTAAATAAAGTGGAAAGAAAAGTGTTAATAAAAAGCTAAGAGCAGAAAGCTGGAGAAAGCGTATTAATGTTATATAATGTACACATAAAATGCTTTTTGCTTTTTCTGAAAGAAAAAGTATGCATGAAGAAAGCCACTTGAACAGAAGTTTAAGAAACTAGTGTCTGAATACGGTAATGATCAAAAGAATAAAGTAATGGTCAAAAAATGACTGTATAAGGTTTTGCATGCATCTCTGGTTCATTTTAAGCAGAGAAAAAACGAATCTTCTGCGAAATGCTGTCAGGCAGCCTGCACACTACAGGTTTGAGCCGGGGCACTGTGTACATGACACGTAGGCTCTCTGCGCAGAGAGCGATTCCTGTTTCAGACTTGCTTAGTTCAGAGGTAGGTGGTGACTTTTCAAACAGTTTAGTACTCAATTTTTAACCCGCAAGATCTCAAAATCCAGATAAATCTCACTGCTTCTTGTAATGTTTATTACACATCTCTGCGCTCCAGTATTAAGTAGCTATGATACTTTTCATGGAAGACTAAGGCTGGCTCTCTGTATCTCTTGCGGGTAAGTTGACAACAATAAATTGACAGGGGTACACACAAGGACCCAAATGGTTGCTGGCCTATATGAGATTCTAAATTTATTCTTCTAAATTCATTGCAGCTGCAGACATTTGCATTAGTAAATTTGGCTTTTGTTTGCCACTAAAATATGGAGATCTTTGCTCTTAATGTCCTGAAATATTCAGGCGTGTGTCAGTAGCACGTACCATATCAGTCCAGTTTTACAGAGCACGTTTCTGTGCAGGGACTTGATCGCATACAAGGGCAGTGGGTAGTTTTTGCAGTCACTTCTCTGGACGGTAGGTGCTTAAAACTTCAAGAAGCAGTTAGCCGCACTGGGGGCTAACGTTAGTGGGTCTCAGGATATATTTTAGCTTCTGTGATCAGACCCCGAGTGGTCATTTCAGAAGACATACGTTGGGTTTTCAGTTTGTCTGTTTCTATTCTAGTTAATAGCTGTTGAATTTAATGGGAAAAGTGTAAGAAAAATGATACTTGCTATTTATGCAGAATGCCTTAACTTTCCGGGAGGTAGTTCCCCCCAGCTCTGATGCCCATCCTGTGCCCTGGGGTGGCAGCTTTCATGACAGGCATTTTTGCAGCTGGAGACGCAAGAGCAAACATAAAAGAGAAGATACCTGAGCCTGGTCAGTCGGTGGGAGAGCGATGGAAAACCTCCACAACTTGCTATGAACTCTAACCCTTAGTTATGGTCCAGTTAAGTTATGGACCCGTAAAAAGCACAATCTGGGATTAGGGAAGTGTTCGGTTAACCCTTTGGAAGTGGGCACTTTTAAAAGGGTGTTTATCTTAGTAAACTTGGATAGTTTAGCTAAGTAAGCACTACTATAATACTATCTATCATGAAAGGGGTAATGGAGGGTAAATTAACAACTCCATATATCATAAAACTGGTAAAGCAGGTTCTCTTTTAAAATAGGACCACCTGCTTTCATACACTGAAATAGTTACCTTCCATGTATAGAAACCCCTCTTCTAGGTTAAGTAATTGTCTTCGTTAACAGTTAATGGGTTCAGAAATTAAACTTCAGAAATTGCTTGGTTTGCCATTACAAAAATGCTAGAGACCACCTGAAAACCTCTGATTTCTATTTACTGGTAATGTTTTTTCTAGGGTTTAGAAGTTAAAATCAGAAAACCTATTAATTACATTTTAAATAAATTTCACATCCCGTTTAAAATAAAAGTTTGCCACATATCTATACTGAAATTGTAGATGCCCCATTTTAATTTAGAGAGTCAGTTTGTGGCTCAAGGAAGGCAGATGCTGACTGGCAATGCTGTCCAAGCTCCGTGTTTGGCAGCAGCCTTACAAAAGGACACAAGGTGTAGTCTCCTGCATCTTGTGTGGCTTCAAGCTCCAGCTCTGCTGAAAGGGCTGGATGTTTCCTTGGATCAGGCTCATAACTATCTTTGTCGCTTCAAATGGAGCCATCAGTGCCTCTCCATAACAAAAAAGCCCCATTAACCCTTCCCTGCCCATCACGGTCTCCTCACCGACTTTGATAGCAGCGGTATGAAGAACGGGCAGTGCAAAGCACTTCGGCTTGCTTAGGCTTTACCAGACCATCCCGATATAATTCCTTTTGGGGAGAAAGAGGAGTCTTCACCAATGCTACCTCTTTCCCCAGGTTCAGTATATCTATTTTTTTCATTGGGAATATTTCTTGCTAGTTAAAAATGCCCGTTGTAAAAAGTTTTTTTTTTCACTAGAGTTTAGCAGCTTATAGACCAGAGGCATCAAGGTCACAAGTAAAATAAAGGGAACTACCGATTTTTTCACAACAATATGCCAGTAATGACATACCAAAGGAAGGTCTGATCTGGCCACCTTCCTGGATTTCCCTTGTCCTCTTTATTTGGCACCTGCAGGTTGGTGGGACTGGACCCGGAGGCGTCAGCCCTGCTCTTGCAGGTGCCCCTGGTCCTGCTGCAGCTGGGGAGCCCCGTGCAGCCGTTCGGAGAGGGGGCTGCTGCCTGCTCACGTCTCTGCTGCACCGTCCGTCCGTCCTTTGCCGGGTCAAGAGTCAGCACAAGTAATTTGTAAATCTTGTGGGCTGAGCGCTGAGCAACAAAAACAACAATTTCAATAATGATTTTGTCATATTAAAATAACTTTTAACATCAGAACTACAGAGATGAACTCTTGGGGAAAAAAAAAAAAAAGTGAATCTCTGCTGGCTATTTGGAGGCTAAATCCAAGAACCTCTGGGGAATATACATGCATATTCGTGAAAATAATCTCAAGGAACTCAATAGGAACATTTATGTGAATAAGGATTATTCCTAAGAGTGCAGGTTAGTATGATACAGTCCCGGGAAAACTTGCAGTTGGTGGTGCCAGAGTGTTTCCTCTCACAACACCTGCTCTTAGGGCTAAGTTTTGAAAGCAGTAAATCAAATGCAAAAGTTAAAAGCTGCATGTTTCAAAATGCAGTATACATCAAACAGCATGAGGTATTTCAAAAGAATTAAAAATATATACATATAAACAAGTAATCACAGAACGGCCTTTAGCTGTTGTTATTTTTGGGTTCCTGTTCTCGGAAGTTTGGGATCTGCTACTAACAGCTCTCAAAAAAAAAAAAAAAAAAAAATCTTCAGGGCAAACAGCTCAGTGCTTTAGCTAAATAAACCAAATGATGCAAAGTTGCTTTTATTTTTATTTTTACTTTTTAAGGAAAGAGATTGGTAATTGGATTTGTAATAATAATTTGCAAATCTAACCTGCAAAAACAGCTTTTTCTTCCAGATGAGAGAAAGCCAGAACTAGCCAGAACATTCAGGAAAGGTAACTATGTAAGTGTGCAAAGCTGACTTGATAACATTCTGTCTACCACAAAAATTATTTTCACATAATTTTAAAAGCCGTGTTTTATATTTTAAGAGACATTTCACAAAGTCCTTTGACCTCCAGGTTTAACTTTAGGCAAAAATTCCTACAGCCTTTATATCTACTGCCTAATATTACTTTTGTCTGATAAAAAAAGAGAGGAAGTTGAGCTCTATATAGCATTTATTTTTATATATTATATGTTGCAAAAGGCTGACATACAGAGACAGGTTCTCTTAATTGTATAGAATTGAGACCCAAAGGAAATTAAAAATTAGAATAGATTAAAATTTAGGGAAAAAATATAAGCCTACAATCATCAGCCAAATAATTTTAGACGGTAGCTTATTTTAGTGAATATTTGTACTAAATGGCATCCAGTTGAAAAATCAGCTTCAGTTAGAATATTTCCTTATATTATATTCTGGGAAGATAGATTCATAATAGCCAAAGTGTTGCACAGTATACAGCTAAATATAAAACAAAGTAAGCTCAGTTATTTAATACAGATATAAATATAAGTATTTGTTAAATATATTTAGGGCAGGGGTAGGGTGTTTTGTGCCTTTATATATATAGTAAAAAAGCTGAAGTGGGAATGTTGTATACTATAACCAAAATCTCTATTGAATATTTTCTCTTTTTTTTCTGGATTTATTTCCTAACAGTAATAAAAAAGAATTAAATTATCACATACTTTCAAAAAGTAAGCACATTTGATTATGACTAAATTCATAAGGTAAAATTTAGTAGACAATTGGATTTTTAATTCCTGTGGCCTGAGAGCGGACTCCCCTGAAATCAGTGGTAAAACTCCCTTTAGATTTGAATTTGATGTCAGCTTTTAAAATATAGTTTATTAACTTTTCAGTATTTTGCTAAAGAAAAAAATATTCCCTTCTTCTTTAAAATCTAGGTAACAAAAATATTAAATTAAAATCTAAGTAAACAGGAGTAGCAAATACTTAAAAAAAAAAAGCTTTTAGGTGGATGCTAATGTTAGTCTACGAACTGATAAATTCATAAAAAGAATTCAGTTTTATTTTTCTATTGGTTTTCTGTGTTTTGCAGGACTTAGATGTTTTACATTCTCTATTTAACATATATAGAATCTGAAACAAAAAAGCTCTGCCCTTTAAAATAAATGTAAAAATATATTTTGATAATCGGAACAAAGCTGATCTAGCTGATGAATATAAAACTTATTTACTTAAGTATTAATATTTTAATGTTAGCAGTAGAAAATAAGGGAGAGGGATTTTTGAGTGAAGAATTTTTTTTAAGAAAATGTTTAAAAAATCTTTCAGGCATTAAGGAAATCTTTATTTGTATTTATGTATTTGAATTTGTAAGTGAATAAACATCTTGTTTTAAAGAAGAGGCAGAAAAATTCTTCAAGGAGGGGTCATTGGTAGAACTAAAGCTAACAATTTGTACACAGAGAAAATATTTTGATAAAGACAGATTAAACAGAAGTCAGTTTGAGAGTCATTACTATCATATGGATTTCTGTAGTTCATAGTAACTCATCTAACTTGAAGACTAAAATATTTGAAGCATTACCCATCCTTACTGAATATTTTTATATAAAAAATTTGTGGGTTTTTTTCTGTTCTACAAAAAAAAAAAATTGATATTGACTTTTCTACAGAGAAGAAAAATGCTGGTAAATTCAACCATAGTTCACAAATGCTCCTTCACTTGAAGCAGAATTTTACTTTGAAATTACTAGTAAGAAATAATTTTAATTTCTGAAATAGTTTATTTATATAGAAAGCTTTTTGAAAGTTATAATACTATCTTACTTAGAACTGACTGCAGCTGGAGCACAGACCTTTCTCTCAATGAATACTATATGTAATTAACAAAACATGGGGCTGTAGATACAGTTACAATTATTGGGAACATTAATTTGCATTGTTGAGTCTTAGTGGGGGGTTCGTTCTTTCTTAAGGCTTTTAAGCAGTTAGCACTGAAAATAAATTGAAATTTTTTTAGATCTTTCCTAAAAACTTTAAAAATATGTCTAAAAGTTTGTATGTGATTTGATATATTTTTGCCTACTATGTACAGCTTATTTATAACTCTTCTTACGAGGAAAGATTTCTATTTATAGATAGTTCATATCTCATAAACTGACTGAGTATACGGAGCTACATCATACTTGTTTGTAATTTTAAATGAGGCTCATTTAACAGAACAATGAGCTATATAAATATTCTGCATAAAGTTTTATCCAAATAAAATCATTTGTAATAATTACTGTATGTCAACAGTCCTGAATTTATCAAGTGTTTGGAAGCTAAGCTTTAAATTTCTAATTCTTTTTTTTTCCTTTCTTTTCTTTAATTTTCTTTTTTTTTCTTTTCTTATCAATTATTAAATGCTATATAGCAGTTGTTTTTTGAAATTTACAATACATAATAAATATTGATTTATTTTAACATGGAAAGAAATTACTGGCAGAAGGAGATAAATAGCTATTTTTCATAGGTAACTTTATGCAATTAAGTTTTAAAATCTTTAAAATTAGGATAGGGGTTTAAAAGAACAAAAGGTAAACCAAGAAATCCCGTATTTGAATCAAAATATTTCTAAGTGTCTGCTGCTATATTTTTTAAGAAGGGAAACCAGATTTCTTGCTTTGACAATGTATTTTAATTCAAAGAATCCTATTAAAACTCATGATGAAAGTTCTACCATAAAACCATCCTTTCAAGAAACTGGTCAGCTCCTTAAATTTAATTGAAATTGTATTAAAAGATGATGTGTTTTCATGTACTAAGTAAATCTAAATGTTTAACTTGGAAAAGAATAACTGCATATATCCCATAAATAGAGAAATGTACCCCACAAAGTGATTTTTTTTTTTCAAGGAAAAGAATTATTTCCATCAAATTAATGCATATATGCTTATGCCTATATTAATAGTACTATAACCAATATAATAAGCTAAGCCTTAATAAACAAATAGTAACCAGATAAAGTATGTTCTGAAGTGGGGGGGAGCTCCGTCTGCTCCCTGTAGTGGCAGCACATAAAAATAAATGTCAGAAACAAAGCCAAACTACTTTGATATAGTTTCCACTGAAATACTGCCTTAAATTTGAATTTGCCAACTGTATGGGCTTCAATGAGATCCTGTGCTTTTGAAAGGTGAATGCAATGTACTGACATTTTCATTAATAATCTTAAATATGATTATCTTATGAAATATTTCATTAATTAGAAAAGTGAGCTCAGTAAACCATCATGTCAGACCAATATGGAAAACAGAATTGTTATTAGTTATGTGCTTCATTCTTTATTTATTAATGGCTAGTTTTAGAGGTGAATAGTAAACTCCCCAGAATCTCTTTCATGAATGCATCCCTCTATTACATTTTCTGAAAATGTTTTATTCTCCTGTCACCCAAATTATGTATTCTTTTGGCTCCCTATAAATAATTCCGAAGCTGCTGAAAGGGTCACACATATTACCAGTTTTTTTTAGGTCCTGAAATAAGTTTCCAAGACTTCTATCTTGGAAAAATAAGGCAGGTGTTGAAGATGATTCAAGGTAATCCTTTAATTTAAAAATTCCCAAAGATGAAAATTCAGGTATAAATTATTATTACTCTAAAGAATGATTATGTATCTGAAGTTTGATATGAATTTCTTCAGTAGGCCATCATAAACATGAGATCAAGTCCTGCAGTCAAATTCACATTGATGACAGGATAAGATTAGGCGACGCAGATACGCTGGATACTACCTGCCAAATCCTGAAGTAAGATCTACACTTGTGGTTTTAATTTTGTAACCAGAGTAATTACCTACATTGGCAGTTTACTTTCATTTTTTTTTTCCCCCTGCTATTGCTATCCAGCTTTCTGGTTCTATTTACTAATGGTAGTTTTGCCAAAGTTTTCATTGCTAATGTCTTTCAAGCAAGAGAATCCAATTGCTTGGTTTGTGTTCTCTAAAAAGCTATCCCGTGTGGATGAGCATTAATTCTTACGTCTTTGTTTAACTTTAAGCTTTTAACTTTAAGAGATAACTTTAGAATCAATTTCTAACTTTAAGCTCTCTGGCTAATTTAGGAGAGGGAAAAAATAAGGCTCAGATTTTTTTTTCCATTCCCATCAAATCCTATGTTCCTATAAGATGGATTCATGGGGTAATAATGACACTCTGCTACTAATATGCTTTTTTAACCTAAAATATAGCACTAATTAAATCTGAAAAAGATGCATTTAAATGGCCTCAATGCGTACCAGAGGTTGCAAATTATGATTTTAGTTATTAACTCTTAGTTTTAATGATTATTGTACTTACTGTAGTTGTATGTATCCAAATGCAATTTAAACAGCCAGGGCACATGCTTTTAAGATCTAAAAGCAAGCATTCAGATCACCGTCACCTCTCTGCTCTCGTTATAATATGGCTGGGCTATGTTTCGTGCCATACGGGTACATGATCAGATGTCACTGCGTGTACTAGGACACTGGGGGAGCTGAGAGGAAAGCAAGGCTATGCAGGGGTATCTGCACTGAGGTCAGGTAATACCAAGCCTCCTTGTAAACTGCTGGACTGAAAATCCTGAACATTTCAATTCATGCAAAATCATAGGTGTGGAGACGTGCAATTATATAGACGGCCTGATCTGTGCAAATCCAGCCACAAGGATTTTGGAGGTGCCAGGGACCGGTTGTGCTGCAGTTTGACTCCATGCTGAAATGGAGGTTGGGATGGAGGTTTGGATGAGCCGGAGGTAACGTCGCAAGTTCATAGGCCAGGGGCAGGTCTGCCTGCCCTCCCAGCTGCCCTGCTCGGGAATTGCGAGGTTCAAGGGCCTTTGAGATGAGAAAAACACTTGCCCCCGTCAAAGAAAAACTATTTATTATGTAGAATTACATAGAATATAAAGCAGATGATCAGTCACCTTGCTGCTGGTATGCATTTACTCCTTATCCATATAAGACGGAAAGTAACGTTAAACTAGAAGTTATTCATGGCTGCTTTCAACTGACAGCAGGTAAAAAGATAGTTAATGCTGAGGGGTTTGCTTGCCAGAGGGAGTAGGCTGCACATGGGCCTTTCTTTTTTCTAATTTAAATTAAGAGGGTTTTTTTTCCCTAATACGTAAGGTATTCTCTGGAATTTCAGAGTTCACTGTTGCACACAGAAGTGCAACAATAGTGCCGTAAGGGTCGTATTGTTCTTCCACTGCATGTAAGTGGTTCAAAACTCACGTTGAAAAGAGAGAAAAAACCTTAGCTATGCTGTGTTGATTAACAGTGTGCAGCGTGGGTTTAGTTTAGTTAATAAGAATAACTGAGAGAAGTTGGAATTGATCTGCTTGAAACTTCTGTTTGGCCTGATACTCTGGCAACTAGCTGGGTCCCTTTCCAAAACACATCGAGCAGGGCAAGCTTCAGTGCCGTTACTGAGAGACGTGCAAACGCCAAGCAGAAATACCTTACCCCAACCTATATGCAGAAAATGACCGTTTCATATTGCTTTGATATGAAACAAATACGTAGGGCCACAGCCACGGTTTACGGCCAGGTCAGTAATTAATTGACAGCGTATTGTCAAATATCACTTTCCTTGTGCTGTGCTCCTGCTGATTCCTACTGGTTGCAGTTGTGGCTGGGCAGCTAGGGAACACCAGGTTACTACTAGCCTTGACTGAGTTACTACAGGATTTAGACAAATAACGGAAACCTTTCTGTGGGCTGCTCAGCCATTCAATATTGAGGGGCTACAAACTCATCTAGAATGCTAGGAAATTTCCATGGGAAAGACAGACGAGATCTCATTCATAGAAATCTATAAGATCGGTGGGGCAATTTTTATGATTTTTTTTTTTTTTTTTTTTTTTTGGTCTGTTTGGTGGGAAAAGATCAAAATCACACTCAGAACATTTCTAAAAAGGTTTTCTTTATATGGAAGTCTATTGGATTTTCCTTCATTCCGTTGGGTTGTTACCCCATGCTTAGGGCCGTGCTGTCTGAAAGCCCTTCATTTGCTCAGTGATAACGAGTGTGCTTTTGCTATTTGGGAACAGCTGGACTTAAGGTCCAGGAGAGCAGCTGCTGTATCAGTATGGCCAAGTGTAGTTGAACACATGTTTGTTTATAGTCCGTGCATATTTATTTTTGAGGACTAGTATGTTTTTGAATGGTGCTTCTGAGTATAAAAAGGAATGTTCCAGTCACCCTCCGAGTGGCTGGTGACAGATCTTCATTATCATATGAGCCAAAAATTTACAGCAAAGTTTTTTTGATGAACAGGTGTTATTATTTTTCCAGCTTGTTAAGAGGGCAAGAGGAACAAGGGGTATTTTATTTTTTGCAGGCTGTTTAATTTAATATGGTGAGTTGAATTTTTGCCATTTGCCTAGCTGACCTGGAATGTCAAATAAAATTAAGAAATAAGTAAAACATATTATCAGACTTTCTGTAGGAGGAATAACATACCATCTTCCCCATCATCCCTTTGGGGATGGAGCTTGGGAGTGTATAAAAACAGTCAAAATGCAGGAAAATAGAAAGGCTGTTTGGAGAAAAGTTGTTTTCATAGGTGAAGTCCTGCAGAAAGGTGGAGGGAAATTGAGCAAGCTCATCAGCTGTCTCCTTGCAAACCCAAATAAACGACGTATGTGCCAAGTCCATGACACATTTTGAGACGATCAGAATCTGCAGGGTTTTTAGACGTACCAGGCACTTCCTCCAGCTGAGATAAGAGGTTTGCACATCCTTTCCTTTCTCTCACTGACTTAGTATTTACAACTAACTTACTAACAACTCACTGAGAAGGACTAATGGGTTTGGACTGTAGGGATCATGCCTTGCTTTGTGAATGTTGCCGGGAGAGGCAGTCACTAACTGAAGTGCTGTTAATTGATCAAGCCAGCTAAAGCTTCTATCAGTCAGCCCACCACTTGCAAGCAGAGGGGTTTCTTAAATTTGGTGTGGTGGCATGGATCAAGTACTCTGTTATCCTGTGTTTTGGTTCATTTACTTGCTAGCTTAAAGTAAAAGTACTTCCTCTCTTGTGGTGTACGATATAAAGATTGGTTGTGTCTGTAACCGAGCTTTAAACGTAAGAGCAGCGTTTACCAAACTTTCTGAATCTCTGACCTTTTTTCAGTTCCTCTTTATTCTTCTTCTTTTTTTTTTTTTTTTTTTAAATCAGTGACCTCATAAGTGGAACCTCAGATCATAACCTTGATCATAAGTGGAACCTCAGAGAGCTGCTGAGTTATAGAATTACAATTAAATACTCTTAAATATTATTAAGTTTTACATTGTTATTTTGAAAAGGAATGTTATAAATCAGCTTAAAATTTTCTGCTTTGTGACTAACTTGTTTTAGCTTTTCAGGAAAAAAAGCTTCCATAGCAGAGCACACAAAACTTAAATTATGTCCAGCATCAACATATACTAATGCAAATAACAATTAGCATGAATACACCTGGATTAAAAAAGGGCCATTTTTATGTTTTTAAAAATGGGTATATACACAGGAACTCACTAACCTGAAGTTAACTTTTCTAAATTACATGATCCATAACTCCACGCATATTTACAGACTGAAAAAAAAAAAAAAAAAACCTGTAACATCTACACAAAAGCAATATGTTTAGAGCCAGAATCAGCACCACCCATCACTTATTTGTGTTTCTTCCTAACATTTCAGGGAAAAAACACATTGCTATGCTCATCCTTGCAGACTGTCATTTATCGTAGTGACTTGACTATCTCCTGACATCAGTTAAAATTATAAACTGCAGCTTTTGGGGGGAAGAAACTTTGGGGTTGTGGCCAGTATGCAGAGGCAGCCTCTCAGCACCTAGGCTTTGGTGGGCTATCACATACACGTCGTGTGTTAGCCATTTCTTTGGGGTGGTATTTATTGCAGAAGCATTTTTTTTCCTCCTTATTTTCTGTCAAGGTTACTGTATTATCTGAAATCACTGCAGACGGTTGTAAAAGTTATATGAAAAGGAGGGCTGAGGGGGAATACTGCCAAATGTACAGAGAAAATAGAGAATTCTTTACAGTCGCTGTTAAACCATATCATTTTAGTTGCTGTTTTACAAATACAAAGAATGTATCAGAAATGCAGACATGCCTAGAAACGTTATGAAAGTATAATACAAAAATAGGTGTATGACATTTTAATATTTGCCAATTCATACTTATTTATTTATTTATTTTCCATCCCTTGCAACCTTCTTTAAACAAGGCTATTAATACTATTTATCTAAAGGCTTCTGAACTAGAGGTAAAATAGTCAGAGAATACTCAGTATTTTTACTTAGTCCTGCTTGAGAAAAACAGAATATTTTTATGAATTGATTTAAACATTATCAGAATCATTTTGATTTTCTTTTCATCTGCATGCCCTAACATGCTCTAACAGCAGTTCCAGATACTTGTATAAAGCATTCGTTGTAGAATGAGTAATTTAAAAATGAAAAAATAAGGATCTATTTCAGCAAATTTTTGAGGACTCTTTGACCAAAATTTAAGTCAGCTCATGTAATTTTGTATTTTGTAAAAGAAAAAAAAAGTACCATTATTAGCAAGTAGCTTCTTGCAATTTTAATGCTCAGAGTTCCTCTGGATTTTACAGACTGATAGGAAACAGGCATAAAAATAAAGCAAGTCAGGATGGATAGCTGCATTGACTCTGCTGAGCAGATGGCCAAAATTGCAAAACTGGTTCTTAAATCACTTGATTTGCAGGCTACAATCTAGAACTTCATTAGCATAACTTGCATTAATGCAACTTCAAATAATATTACTGCATTTACTTTCATCTTTTTTCAAGATTTCACTTTATATATAATGTCATATTGTTCAAACTGAGTCACTTCAGGTTGCTTTTGATTAATGTCTCTGCATGAAGTATTAATTGTTACAATAGGTTTAGAAAATTATCTTTATATTAAGAAAAAATATCTTTATTTTAAGCAAGATATCATCTAATTTGATACTATAGATAGTGAAGTTAAGAAAATATAAGGTGTAAGTGGGCTGACTGTGAGTCAAAACACAGAGATGAAAGGTTTTTATTCTCAACAACTATAGCAGTAAGAAATCAAACTAAGAACGCATTAAATATGTGTAACCTAGTTTATGTACTTATTAAAGAAACTGTAGCTCCTTCAGCGAATATAAATATAGAAGAGACCCAAAGATGACCTCATTATAGAAATGAAAGACATTTTGTGGCAGCTTGATGCTGCTCCAAAGCAATCCGTACTGTTATAACCATTCTGACTAGTTGTTACACACTTAAGTTGCAGGACATTATTCATCTGTTATGCAAAACACTCCCTATTTAGACAAGAACTAAGAAAAATACTTTTTTTCAGTGTTCATATAAAAAAAAAGATGGAAAAGAAAGAAGCCAACAAGAATTCTAGTGTCCTAGATTCCTTTCCTCTTATAAATTAATGGAGTGTATCTAATACATTTGGACTGATAAATGTTATTCTACCTGAGAGCTGAGCAAGATATGGATTTTATGCCACATAAATCTTCCTTTATTCTATTTTCTGGCCTTAAAACTGATCTGCCAGTACTAATACCTCTAGGTATTACAAAATGGAAATATTGTTATCTGGTTTGCATCCCTTAAGCTTTTAGAGGTATTAGAGTTGTTGCATTTTCTCCAGAGTCAGAGCAGGGTTTTTTCTTAAGTTTATATTTTCTAAACAAAATAGATAAATATATAGATATCTATACACAAGTGTGTGTTTGTGTCTGAGAATGGAACTGCATGAGAAAGAATATTGAATATGTTAAATTTATTGTATTTGTAGTACTTAGCTTGAGCTCTGCATCTGTTTCCACAAAAATAGCAAACCATACATTTCTTTGGCAAAAATGTTATGTTTCAAATTCCATTTAGACAATATTAGCACATGAAGCCTATTTTAAGTAGATTGCTTCAAAATAAGCCTACTTATTCAGTTACATAGTCTTTTTATTCCTTTTCATTTGCAACAACAGTGAGGAAGACTTAGCAGAAGAAGCAAGATTTAAATGTTGATCAGAAAGTTAAACTTGTGAGAGGAAAACATAGATTAGATAGATACCTTTGTTATTTTAAGATAAAATAACTTTCATTTGTAAGAAATATATTTTACGAAAATCTAATCAAAGCAGCCTTGTCCTTACATTTTCAACAGTACATACATGAAAACAGATGTTTTGCTTAGCCATCAAAACAGAATTTCATCAAAATAGGTGTCATTTAGTGTTATTATGGGCTTTGTATAAAGCATCATAATCATCCAAATGAACGAAACAGTGTCTACTTGCAGATCTGAAACTGCTTTAGCCATCTTGAAGTGTGAGTAGGGACATGAAAAGTTTCTATGTTTTGTTGCTTTTCTCTAAACTATTTGCATTGCATTGTATAGCCCCTCCTGAATGTCTTCTTCAGTGGCACCTTTTACAGTTGCAATTTTACTCTATGTCTCCAAGTCTGGTAATTAACTCAAGCAGAAAGATATGAAACAAAAATACAGCCAGGAGACGGTTAGCGTATTATGGTAATGGTCTTAAATTTGGTTTAGGGAGTGAAAAGTTTTTGTGGCTGGAGGTTTGTAGGTGCTAAGGGAGAAATCAGAGTAAATATTCTTGTGGGCCCTTTGTGACTTAACATCTGTTATGCAGTTACTTTAGGCTTCAGGAGAGTAGACACACATGTCCAGCAGGCCTTTAGTGCATTAACTTGAATTAACGTATAGCACGATTTTGCCAGTGATACATTACCTGAACGGCCTAATCTTGCTTTGTCCAAAAAGAAGAAAAAATGCAAGGAATATAGATACATGATAGCATGTGAACATGGCTTAAATAATGCCAAAAGAAATAATGCCCTCCAAAGCCAAAAGAAAATTGTGTACGGCTATAAAAGCTATGATTACATGCAAACAGCTGCTATTTATGTAGATTTATATATGCTTTGAAGTCTGAATGTGCATCACTTCAGGACACCAAACCCAAGAAAATACACAGATGTCACAGGAAAATGTTTAACACAGTCATCATGTCTGAAGGGTTCCTAGGTAGCTTATGGAGTAGGCTTAATCTAACTTTATGCCTTATATAACAATTAGTATTCTCAAAATACATGAACTTTAAATCAAAATACTGCAATATATTCAATAAAAAGAAAGGGGAAGGAGAGGAGAGGGAATTGGAGATGTGGTGATAAATCATCTAACTCAGATCACTAACTTGAAGAAAGTTTCTCAAAGAAAGTATTAAACAATATTCAATTTATTTTCAGTTTATGTTCATTTTTGCCCAGAGAGGTTATGGGGTCTCCTTCTCTGGAAATATTCACAACCTGCCTGGATGTGACCCTATGTAATGTCTCCAGGTCGCTTCCAGCCTCAACCAGTATGTGATTCTGTGATTCATTCCAGGTTTAGTTCATCAGAAAATGTAGAGCTTGGACTCATCAGAAAGCTTTGACTTTTCACTAGTGTCTTCAACCACTCTCTACCTCAATTAGTTCATCCATATATGACCTCTAGGTAACTGGTTACTATATAGGTGAGGTTAACATCACATGATTGGACCTGAAAAGTTGTAGCTTATGGTCATGGCCTAACTGCCATAGTTAGGTCAGCAGAGCAATTTTTTTATTCCAGAGAGGAACTGTTTGCAAACAAAACAATTGTATAATTTTCCTGACTTACCTTCTTTACTTTCTACAAGAAGGAAGTGAGATTTGATGAAACTATTCAAGAATGAGGAAATTTCCGTTATAGTTAGCATCCATTTGGGTGATTATTACAGCAGAGCTTACCACTGAGCTTGGTTATCATTTGAAATATTTGCCAGTGCTGTACAATGCTGTCTTTTTGATTCTTAGTTTTACTTAAAATAAGTTAACAATATAGCAATATTGAGTAGTAATCTTTTGTAATGGTTTTCCTCTCTTCTCTCTTTTGAATAGTTGATAAACTGCAATGTTTGGCTTTATACTCCTCTTTTTCATACAGTCTCACACCTATACATCTGACTTTTCCACCCTGTCTTTACTTAATGAAAAAAGAAACTGTTTGCTAGCAGATCTTTCAATAGCTGGATTATCTGGATCTGGATCTTCATATAAGAGCACAATTCAAAGTGCTGCCGCTAGTGAATAAATCTGAAAAATACAGACAAATTTTCCTTTATTATGATTCCTCTTTCCTAGATTTTTTCCTAAGGTTCGTCAAAAGATTGTTTTTGAGTGTGTCTACAGAAAATCAACACTTATGACTCCAAGAAGCTTTTTGATCAAAATGTTAACAAATCCTGAACAAACTTTCTTGAGTGCAGATCACTTTTGTAAATACTTCCATCCTATCATATTCTAGCATTTTGGAAGTGAAATATTGCTCTTATGGATTTTTTTTTAGTAAGGATAACAATCAAAACATTTTTCAGATTTAATTCACAAAATTTTTGCTCTGAGTTAGATGGCAACCTTCCTTTCCTTTCCTTTCCTTTCCTTTCCTTTCCTTTCCTTTCCTTTCCTTTCCTTTCCTTTCCTTTCCTTGCCTTTCCTTTCCTTTC
>JAYECN010239307.1:0-25386 GCA_035222435.1 Microcambeva ribeirae
TTCTCTTCAGCTTTTGCATTAAGATTTCACTACTCTCACTTGCCAGGTATTTTTGACTGTTTCCTATACTTTATATTTACTAGCTCTCCTGCCATGCACGTTCTCTGCCAGGGGACCCTGCCTTGGTTCTGGGCAGGTACAGGCACATTTTTGTCTTCACCATCCCTTTCTTTCTCCTTTACTTTTTCCTTTCTCCCGTTGATTGTGTTGCATTCATAAACACAAATGAAGTTATGTTATGGCTGAAATAAACATGCCGGTTTTGACTGGTCAATACATGACCTAGCAAGTGATGAATTTTGGAGCTAGTATTTAAAACAGAAATGTAGTACACTTGTAGAATGGCAGCTCAAGAAAAAAGCTAGATATAGGAATAGAAAAAAATCAATTGCTCTCCGTGGCATATAGGCCTGCAGTTAAGGACAGTTTCCGAAAGCATAAATTATTATTCCACACAGCACTTAAGTACATTTGGAGACTTTATGAGTATTTTAAGCATGTGTTTAAAGTCGATTGCAGACCTTGTTCAAGATGTTGAGGATAATTTTTGTCAGCCATCTAATCAGAAATGAAAATGATCCCCGTCCTGGATGCATCGGTGGAATTTTATCAGCCTTGTGCCAACACAAATACAAAAAACTGGTAAACAGTTATTCCAATTCCTTTTGAATATATTCTAAGGATGCTAAAGATCTTTTTTGGAAGTATTCCAAAATGGAAGCAAAAGGGCCTTCAAGCCACCTGCACGTTGACAGCCTGCAGGGAAATATGAGACTATCGTTGTGGAGCCTGGAATTGCATCCCAGAGAGCTTGTACGAATCCCTATCGCCCTGCACAATAGCAGCCCTGGCTCCCCTTCCTTCGCTGCAGATCTACGTGGGTCTTGGGCTACCTCAGCCCCGAGAACCCTTTGGTTTATACCGAGTTAATGGCTCCGATTTCCCACTCTGTCCTTTTCTGTTTAGGCAGCGTTTATGGGCAAGTACAGGATAATAGTGTCTTCGGACGATCTGTTTTCATGGTGCAATGAGCAAAGCTAACGGTGGCTTGATGCTATACAGACAAATTTAACGCTGAATTGTTTGAAGTTGTTCTTTAGGGCAGAATTTAAGGGTAAATGAACTATACAATTTTTTTTTCTGGTCTATTCTCCTTATTATGCTATACAGAAGGTGAAGAACAGGTCAAAAGACAGGGCTGTTATCAGAATTGCTGAGTGGATGAATTTTGGTGGCTGAGAGGGAGGTGGGGTGGGATTTTTTTTTTTTTTTTCATGCTAGATTCAATATAATAAGTGCCCGGAAATATATATTGCCAGTAGATACAATACTCCTATCCATGTCCTTTAAGAAGAAGTATGCTCTGAAATGGTTTACATAATGATGTAGTGCATTAAAAAGAGAAAAGAAATAAATTAAAAAAAAAATAAAAAAGCATTTCCTTTCAGGTAGTCCTGAAAAACTTACCAGGAGGAATAAACCGGTTCTGGTATCACTTTGAGTGAAGCTTTAATTTTGTAAGACCCAGGGCCAAAAGTCTGCTGGCTTTGTAGGGTCTGAACGAGTACTTTCTAGATGTACTCCAGGCCTCCCTAAATTTGTAGGTATTTTATAATATTTTAAAGTAATTTTTGAAGTGAGAGTCGCATTGGAGTGAGATGTTCTGATTGAATGATGGAGCCTTTTAATGAAATGCAAAATAATGAACGTGTACTGCCAAAATGAAAGATATAACGACCTACTCCTCTGAGCTTGTAGCTATATACCCTTAGTCCTGGCAGGTCAGCAAGGTTTGGTAGGTGATGTGCCGCTCTGACTGTGTGTTATTCCATTTTCTGGGTGCAGTCACCTCTCAGCTTTGCATAAGAGAAAAATTGCAGATAGTGAAGATTTTGGTTTTTAAAACACCAGGCAGGCCCTGTTCCTGCTGATAATGCTAAATCTCGTAACGCTGAAGGACATAAACCAAAACCGGGGTATTAAGCCAGCCATATAACTTGCCTGCAAGTCATAGTAGCAAAACGAGTTAGTTACCTTTGATGCCTTTCCAACTATGAGGTTGTCCTTGCTCTTTTTGTGCCCAGTATTTTTCTAAATCACAGGACCACAATGGAGACAAGGGGACAGGAGGCAATAAAATTGCAGGTGACAGTTTTGCTGGCAAGAGTTTGCATGAGTCGGGAAAAGAATAAAGGGGAAATACAGGCCGAACACTAGGAAATGTTTTGCTCCGCTGTGCTGATGGAGTAGGCTGTGGAAATATCTCCCAGAGGCAGCAGCAGCAGCTCTAACTCGAACGGCCGAAACGCTATAAACTGAACACGGGGAGCAATCTGGGCTCGGCAGAAGACGACTGTAGAATATTCAATAATCTGCTTTGGGTTCTGAATTTCTGGAAGAGTGTCTAGAATCGTTTCAAACAAATGGAGGGGTATTGAAAAATACTAGTTTTTCTTTTTGTAAGAGTCTAAGGTCACTGAAGTGACTTCAGGTTCCTTGAGAGGCAACGTGAATTATTTTCTCATTATAATTTGTTATTTAGTATTTAGAATGTGTGGTTAATTATAACACATCTCTCTGAGCGTGGGAGGAGGCCGGTTTTCCAATAGGTGCTTGCTTTGGCTGGTCTCCCTACCCTGATAAATCGATGCTTCCGTGTCTGGGACTTGTGTTCGCCCCGGGTGGGTGAAGGGCTTTGGCGAGCAGGCCACGGAGCCGAGCTCCGTCGCAGCTGCTCTGGCCAGCCGGGCTATAGCGGGGTTTGAGTTTGAGCAACGCAAACGGTGCTGAGTGGCAGCTGAGCAAGAACTGAGGCGCTTGGAAGCAAATGAAACGACCGATCTTGGAAGTAAACAATGTTCATTTTAAAAAATGTAGGTCTGCTCGTATACTAAAAGGATACAGGGTTTGCTCTGGTGCTGCGATAAATCTGGCTTAATAGGATCAGAGGTCTAAAAGTGCCAGGTGACAGAAAGTAGGTGTCTCCTCACTTAAGGCAAGTCACATAAATAAATAAAAGCGAGGGAAGCCAATTTACCTAGACATATGCATGCCCACATCGTCTAGGTATGTATGTGTGTAGGAATGTATTTAATCGCTCTGTAATTCTGATTTCCCGTCTTGTTGCCTGGGGGTTATTTTCCAGCCTTTTTTAAAAAGCAAGCAGTGCTTTTTTTTTTTTTTTTTCCAGCAGTCAGCTACTTATGTCTGATCAGCAAACTTGTTTTTTCATTAAGCTCGGTTATTAAACAGGGGAACAGATGTTCAAGATGCACAGCGACACTTTTGTCAAGTAAAGTAGAATTGTTTAGATTTTCTATGAACCAAGATAGCAGCCTAGGTGGAGAGAGGGGGAGTTTGAGGCACATCATTTTGTTGGTAGATGTGTTTTTATTAACAGCGGGAGCAGATGTAAAGTTCCAAAGCCAGCGATACGTGATGCGGCTAACGGAGACGGGAAGCTTAACCTGACCGTACGGTGAGAGGCAACGAAAAGGCGCTCGGTGCCTCTCCGCACGTCAAAGACCTTGCTGGTTAACTAAGGATATTAATGTAAGTGAACTATACTTAAAGGTAATGACGTTGAGGTCACAGCTAAAGGCTTCTTTAGATGTGCAGCAGAACACCTGACCAAAGGCGGTGTTATATGTATAAATTATGAGGACTATCAGAGCTGAAAAGGGTAATGTCACCTATCAGAAGGCAAATGGTTTTAGTGTGAATGGCTTTCCCATTAAAGGCTAAAGCCTGTAGATTAGATGTGAAAAGTCAACTCTGTGCAGAGAACACTGCTATATTTACTCAGTCTGTATTTGAGTAGCTCTAAAGACTGATTTAATAATGTTGTTTTCACGGGATATAATAGCTTCCTTTCCACCCTACCACTGTATGAGTCTATGTAAGACAGAAGAGCCAAAGGTCTGGTGCTCTGCTCTCCTTGTCAGTGATTTCCGTCTCGAGTTTTCTTATTCTACAGTTTTAAAGATTCTTGTCTTCAGCTTCCAGGTAGGATGATTCCAGATGAAGATTAATCTTTCTCTCACTTCAGTATAAACCATGTTCACATGTGCAACCAAGAATATCTTTGAATGATTGCTTTAGAAACACCTGGGCAAACATGTTCTTTGTAAGCAGTGATTTTTGGAAATAATTCTGTTTATGTTTTCTTAAGTAGCATTGCTTAAAATAAAAGCAAAACCAAGAAAACCCAGCCAAATCCACAGCTGTCTTCTCAGAACACTTACTGGGTAAAAATAAATTTCTTAGAGTTTACACTAAGGTACCCTGAATTATAAATTGCAAGTAGAGGAAAACAAAGCAAAACAACCCTTAGGTTTATGGAAAGTAACTGAACACAGATTTCTTCTTTGTCATTTGTCGAAAGAAGCATCCAATCAAGTTTATCATCCTGGACTGAATTTCTAATGCTCTGTGGAGTATACTCCAATTTTCTCTTTTGTTTTAGGCTTCCTTTGCAGTCAGGGACATTTATGTAGCATAAATAAATAATTGAAGTGTTTATAAAAGTTGTATTTCAAAACCAGGCTTTGCAAACCTAGAGGGAAAACAGAATCAATTTTCCTTTGTCCTGGCATAGTACGTATTACTCGGTGAGAAGCAGACTCAGGGCTGATTTTTGAAGACTAAAAGCTTAACTTATAAAAACTCAGAGTAGAGTGATCTCTGGGGACCCAAATCTTTCTAGGCACTTGTCTCCATCGCATCGTGCTGAAAATTAGAAGCTGCTCAAATTGGGACTGCACCTATTCAGTCATGTCAGAACCGCTAAGTTGAAAACTATAGGAGAAAAATTTTGCATGAGAACAGGAGATGCTGCCATTTGCACTGACTCTGTGTCAAGGTACTGACGGTAGAAATGAAACAAGCTGCTATTAGAATATTACCATTGACCTTAACAGGCAGGATATTGCTGAATTGTTCCATTTCATTAGTATACATTTTTGTATCCAAATTTTGTCTTCAAGATTGTCATTATTTTTTTTCCCTGTTATGGATGGGGATTTGTGTTGCAAATTAGATAGGAAGATATATGCAGCAAGCCTTGATGCAATATAACTGGAAGAGACAGCTTCAGCTAACTTTGGAAAGGGCATTCGCTTGCTAAAATGATAAATATTCACTGAAATTCATTTTGAAGAATGGTGTACCTGGATATTCAGAGGTCAGATTTGATCTGTGTATAACTGGGGCTCCTAGGAATGGGTTTAGGTACAGGTATTCCTCAAAACAAATGGAGTACTGTGCTTTTGATATCTGAAGGTATCCGAAAGTTGCAGGGATTTCGTGATGTTTATGGCAGGGTATGGCAGCATGATTCAGTCAGTCAGGTAGGTTTTCCTCTCCCGCCCACCTAATGTTTTGTGTTATGCTTTAAAGGAAATTTATGGGTGTTACAGCGTATCTAAGTGTTTAAAAAAGATGGTTAGAGGATCCTAATTTATGCAAATTGGCAAATAGCAGAAGGTACAAGACAAGGAACCTGTGCTAAGTGAATGCCCATGGGAGAGTAGAATTGGCTGCTTGGGACAGGTGGCCTTTAAATGCTCAAAGCATAAAAACTCATGGGGATCCTGCCGAAAAGAGAATATATCCGTAAAGTGATTGCTTAAGACAGTCTTGCTAGTAGCAGGTTATTTATTTATTTTTAATACAAGGGACCATCCAGCTTCATTTGCTTTTCTTGTGCTGTTAAAAAAGGATGCAAGGGATGGCCCTCGCTGAGACCAACTGCATGCTTTACAAGGGGGAAATTCCCCCTTGCCCCTCTGCATCAGCAGATGAACAAGAGCAACAATATTCCAGATCTGCATAACACTAAGTTATGGAAACTTTAAATTCTTGATGTGGTGTTTTTCCTATTCGCCCATAATGAGTCTGACCACATGACCAGTATGTAAGATGATAATTTTTCTGATAACATTTTGCATTTATTTATTGCATATATTTACTTAGTGCATATATAAATATATTTCATGTACTTATTTTGGAAATTGGAGGTGTTTTGCATCTCATTAAAGAGGTGCAAATTCAAAAAAAAATCCATGCTTTTTCATGAGTTATGTCTGCAACATGTTGGCAAAGTAAAACAAAGATAAGCAATGTTGAAACTTCAAAATAATGTTGAGTATATGCTTTTCTTAAAGTTGTATGCTGATGGGAGAGGTACTTTTATATCTGCTAGGTATCCAAAATATAATCTGATATTGAACAAATCTTTTTTTTTCATGTATCTGTCATCTGAGCTGTCTATTACCAAAATAGAGCTGAATGGTATTAAATGGCATATTTATTGATTTAAATGATTGTCTTTACTAAAGTATATGTTTGAAGTATGTGAAGGGAATTAAAGATCACTGTTTAACGTCAAGATCTTAGATCTGATAATGAAGTAGTGCTGATGTGTTGAAGAGGTGAATTTTTTCCACCCTTTTTAGAAAGAGTTACTGGAAGGAGGGTAAAAAAAAAGAAAAAATAATCAAACTGCAGTTGTACCAGGAATGGATGTCTCAGTTCCCTGATCAATCTTTTTCAAAACAAAAATTTTTAAATGAAAAAAAAAAAGTTGTTTTAGAATTAGCCAAAATATTTGCTTTTGACCTGAAGTGCCACATCTGAGTTGGATCTGCATTCATTCAGCCTAATGCTGACGTGTGGTTACATTTCAAGTAAAAAATACCATTTTGAGAAGAGCAGACAGGCTATTTTGACTTTCCACCAAATTCTGTCGTGATGAGATTTGCTTCCCCCTGGTGTATTTGTTCGTTTGGGTTCATACTGATTTAGGTGGGGGAAAGCTGTGGGAAGAGATATCTGTGCTGCAGAGTTCGGATAGCTCTGAGTCATCTCGCTCTCAAATTGCAGGCTGCCACCAAACTTCAGATTTCTGAAGGTTCACTTGGTTTATTGTATGGAATATCTCTTAAAACAAGAAAAATCTCCTACTATTCAGCTCATGTTAAATGCATCCTTTTGGCTTCTTACTCAACACAGAGAATGTGCCCCTGCCAGTGACCTGGTCTGATTTGTGTACTCAGGTGCGGGACAACATTTGGCTCTATAATATATCCATTTATCAATATTAAGAGAAAGCAAATTATTATGTGAGTGGACAAGGGCCCTTCCCACACTCCACTCTGGAATCTAAAATCCATTTTGGAAGTGATGAATTTTGGATGAACTGAGACTGTTTTCCAACGTGCTGGGGAATGTTTTGAGGATCTCACACTTTGCTTTTCTGTGTTAGACAGAGCTATGAAGAACTGGAAAGGCAGCTGAAAGAAGTCTTTAAGGAAAGGAGCAATATCCTTCGTCAACTGTCGAAGACTTCTAAAGAGCTTGAAGGAATTAAAGTAAACCTGCAGGTGAGTTTATGTCCTGATTTCTGTGACAGAGGATCACATGGATCAATTTGTTCATATTGGTCTCCATTTCCTGTGAAAGGTGAATAACATGAATAATTATTTATTCTGTTGATCTTGGACTTAACCTAAGCCTGATATTTTTAAAGAAAAAAAAATGATCCAGATGAGTGGGGCCCTTTGTCCATACACTGAAAAACAGAAGCAAATGTGAAAATATATTATGGTAGAGCAGAGGAAGGAGAAAGTGCCTTAGTGGGACTCCTGCAAAGGATGCATCAGCTGCTAGCAAAAGGAGAAGCTCTGATGCACCAATTTATTTGAGTTGTAGCCTATTGAACCTTCTCTCTCTTATTTTGTTGTTGTTGTTCTTGTTGAGTCCCTTCTTATGGTAGTATTTTTTTTTTCTTCTTACTTTTTAAGAGGCATTTCTCCTTGTAACGCAAATATGCTGGAATGAGATTTCCAGTGCAACAAAAGTCAAGGCTGTGCTTAGCAAACCCAGCCTATCAGAGATGAGGCAAAGCACTGTACTATTTTCTGCATACATCTATTTGTCATACACTTTCAATGCTTTTAGCCATTTGCTTGTTTCTAAATCATTGCTTTGGATCAAATCTCTCTTAATATGTGAGACAAAGCAGCTGTGTGCAGTTAGCAGTGATGAACTACGGTAAAAATCAGGCTATTCTCCTTTTCTTCCTCACAAATGGTGATGTGCATAATTCACTGGGAGCCTTTTATGAAAGAGGCCCCAAATTAATCATTTTTACAGGTGAATAACGTTAAAGATCTCTTTGGTAATACGTTTCCTACTTTGTTCTCAGTCGTTGAAAGATGATGAAGCATCAGCCAAGAATGATGTGCAGAAACTGCTGGAGCTTGGCCAAAAGCAAAGGTAATGGCCCATCTCCACCCTGTTTGTTCAAGTTCCAGACTGAAAACTGTGCGACCATGAAATTCCTTGAGCTTAACCTGTAAGCACTGGTGTATTCCAGACAGAATTTTCCTACCATGACAGAAAAACAAGTGCAAGAGTAAGGCTGTTTTGGAACGATGTTCAAACAAATGACAAGAGCAGATAATGGATGTTCGTGACTTCTTAGATGCACGAGTAGCACTAGGAAGAGACATTAGAATACGACAGTGAGAGGTTTGCCAGTGAGAGGGATTTTGAACCTCTGAAAAGTTCAGACATGAATTTTTATCTATTCAAATGAACAAAATCAGAAGCCTTCAAAACTTACTAGTGGGCAATAATCCTCAGGTTAGGAATTTACCTGTGAGTGTCCCAATCTCTGGAGTTAGAAATATTACATATATACTAAATCTTTATATATCTGTGAGGAGCGAGATGGAGAGAGATGTATTCCCTTCAATTTTTCACTGACACTTAGTAAAAGAGTGACTTTACCCAGCTGGGAATGCAAGAATAGTCCTTAGTCACCAGCTATTGTAACCTAACTATCATTATTTAACAGAGAATGTCTTAGTTCTCTTATTTCTTGGAGTTCAAAATTATAGATCACTGTATTGGTACAATTTTAACAAGCAGCCAACATCACCGACACAGGGATTGCCTTCTCTGAAATAATACGATGTGATGAATGCATCTCTATCTCACATTTTTGCCTTAAGCTTTTAATAAATGATTTTTTTCTAGTGAGAGTGTGTGTTTCATCATTAGAAATGTGATACCGTGTTTAATAGAAGCTCTGTAGCACATATGAAATTGCCTTGCTATAGAGGAAGCTTGTGATTAAACGGCATTCATTTCTTCAATACAAAACAGATTAGAGCCGTAATACAGTAGCCATGGATGTTTCTCATTTTTACTTCAGCTGAGATGGATCAGATCCCCAAGGGAATTTAAGACATTCTAGACATATCTATTGAATGATGAAGGCAAGACTTCAGCTAATACCAAATTTAAAAAAAAAAATGCATATGACATAGCTTGTATGCAAGTGAACGTACACTTTTCATCAGCAAAGCTGACCTTGTCACAAGCTCTGTCCCTCGTACATGTTACTGTTTTTTGTTTTTTCAGCTTCTATGGAATGAAAACTTCGATTGATTAAAAGCATTAATGGACTATTGAGTAAATTTTTAAATGAGCTTTCTTAGTGGAAGATGCAATATTTGAGGTCTCTGATGGGAAATACCTACTTAGTCACTTCATCTCACAAGTTCCATCCAAAAATACATGTTCATTTCTGTTTTAAAGGGAGGCAACTGTTGAGTATAACTCAGAAAATTGTTTTCCAGCAAGAGTCCCATAACGATTGTCACTCTTGGACCTCGCTAAACCTCCATAAGTCCATGTGCAATGTGGCCAGCAGAGCATCTCAGTCCACCATAGTTAACAGTAAAGAAATTCTGGCTCCATCGCTGATGTGCCAAAACCCAGTGAAAACAACATCTTTTGGCTTCTTCTTCAGCCATAGGCTAGAATATTCTGCTGAATTTTGTGTTGTCTCTTTCTAGAAAGTCAAGTGAAGGTTTAATTTTATCAGCTTCTTTTTTTTTTTTTTTTTTTTTTTTTTAATAGCGTAAACTATTTCTCATTGATAATAGCACAGTCCCTTTTTTCTTCACTTTTATTGTGCCAATCCTTTTAGCCAGAAATTATACACTGGCAGATGTTTTGCACAGCAGGGTGCTCAGTGGATGTACAAGGTAGCCAATTTCCATTACAGATAATTTTTGTTTTGCGCTAGTACAGGAGTTTGTGGGGTCATTATGAGTTTATGAGCAAGACAAATAGACAGAGCATGTCCGTGTGTCACACTGAATAATTAAAAGTGCATTTTGTCGAAGCGAATGGATTATTTCTTAATGGACACTTGTAATGAAGTTTCTCTTCTGTGTTTTCAACAAACTAGGGAAGAAATGAAATCTCTCCAGGAGGCCTTTCAAAAGCAGCTTAATGAGGCAGCTGAGAAAGCAGAAAAGCAGCAGGCTACCGTGAGTTATTCCTTGTCCCTCCTTCGTTATTTTTGTTCTTCTGTCTTTATTCTCCTTCTTTGAGAATTTTCCATTGTCTCAAACATCTTTGTATGGGGGAAAAGAAGAACTTTGATTTCATGTATGCGTTGGTTCTCTTCAAGCTTCATAAGGAAGGAGCTGAAGAAAGTTTGGATACTCATCTTCATTAGTTTCCGTGGGATTTGGGTATAGGCACTCTTGGAGATTAGAGTCTTGTCCACACCAGCACAGGCTCCACTGGCTTTTTTTGAAATCACTGATGATTTTCAGCAAGAAACAGGTATCTGAGCCCAGTTCTGACTCCACTACATCTAACTATTGATATAGGAAGGTATTGAGTTGCATTAAAATTTCATGCTTTAAAGAAGCTCTGTTTCTGGGTAAATTACACCACTGGCTGGATTTTTCTGTACGCCCACAATGATGTGCGTCATAAATAGTGAGCTTATTATTAGTCAGAGACATGACTTTATTATTAATTCAATTATTAGTTTAGGATATAAAGATATTCCCACCGAAGTTAATGGACCTACTTTAGTGTGTTGGGTAAGAACAGAGATCTCGTGTTCAGCTGAGCAGCTGAACTCTGCGGTTGTCCTGTTAAGGCTAAACTTAATGTTGGGTTATTAAAGTGTCAAACCTTGGATTCTTAGTATTTGAGTAATTTGATCAGGCAGATGCCTAGAAAGTATCACTAGTGCCTCCGGGTCTATATATGTGCTTATGCTTGCTGGACTGTTAGTACTTCTATTTTCTCTAGAGAAAAAAAACATATTTCTTTTGTAGTAGACCAAATGATTTATTTAACCACAAGTTTAAAATTTTTTTTTAGATTTTCTGGATATTCAGGCCATTATATATCCTGGAAAAATGCCTTTTTTCAAGATGGTTTTGCACTGAGCAAATATTGTCCTGGGGAAAAATAAATAAATGAATGAATAAATAAATAAAAAATAAATAAATAAATAAATAAATAAATAAATAAATAAATAAATAAGAGCCTAGTCTCCCCTGCTAAGTACTGGAAAATATTTTTTTTGGGGTGTGCATTAACAAATTCACATTCTGTATGCTCAGAATGGGCAATTGGCTCTGTTCTTTTGGGTGCAATGCTCTGTATTTTTTTAGCTTTTACAGCAGCACTTTCCATGTGATCTCAACTTGGAGAGTAACAAAATGCAAAATTTGCTCTTCAAAAGTTGAGCAAAATCTTAACTAGAATGCAAAAATACGCGGTGCAAATAACAGGAAAAAAAATTTCCATTTGAGTTGAGAATAGAATTTGACTGGAAGTGTTGTCAGCTTGTTAGAGAGAAAAAATTCTTCAGCTCTATTTTAAAATTCACCAATAATAGAGTAATAAATTTGCCACTGATGTTAAGGAAAGCTGAACTGGGTCCTTGGTTTGTGACATTTTTATTTTTTTTATTGCCTCAGGGTAAAATGTACATAATAAAACTTAGCAGTACAGGAAGACTGAATGAATATTCAAGAAATGCTTCAGAGGTCTTGGATGAAAGCTGCGATAGAAATGGAAATAAATATTGCTGTCACACAGCATTACTTTACACCTGTTTTCTTCATGTGTTTTGCATATTTCTGAAAGCAAAATGAATATTATGGAAGAAGTTCTAGGTAGTTTGGGACAAGCCTTATTTGAGGCTGAGAGCTTGAACTTAATTCTGATTTAATGAACTGTAAGTCTTGTTTCTAATCAAACTTGTGCTCATTTTATTCTACAGGACCTGATGAAGTAAATCTTGATTTATATCAGTGTAAAGAATAAGATTACATTTTTCAAAGCCCTATGCATAAAAAAATTGGAGTAAAAATAAAAGTATGTTTTTTTTCTGCTCTTGCTAAGGAGGCATTACACAATACTGTATTTTAATTGGTAAATTCATGCTTAGTATTTTCAACGGGCAATAGGGCATAATTCCAGTTCCTCTTGTCAGTAAAAACTGATGGAGCTTTTTGGTTCAGAAATCTTTTATCTGTATTTAGTGCCAGAATAAATACACAAGTAGATTATAACGGGCTGTTAGGCAACAAATGATTATTAACAAACAGTCAGGCTACCATTTTATCATATATGTCTCTATTTAAATGGGATGTGGAAAAACTTCCTCCAGAAAAAGGATTAGGCAGTTTGTTAACAATGAGGCAGATATATCAGCAAATACAGTTATTTTTTAGCAAATCACCTTGAGCTTAGTAGAGTTGCTTCTCACTAGCTTCAATCCTGCTGTATAAAAAGAGCTGGACTATTCTGGATGAGTGAAACAGAAATACGTAAAAACAGTGGAGCTGTGACAAAGCTTGGCCTGCATTTTACCTTTTGCTCCCGTTACCATTTTCTGTCATTCTAACAATTTCGAAAAACACTTGGTGATATTTAAGTTTGCAATTAAAATACATTCTGTTTGAGAAAAAGGAGAAAATGTGTCTGGGTAAATCTTTGTTCCTGCTTGCTCAGAGTTCATTATGAAAATCTAGAATTAGGTAAAATACTTACAAGTATGGATTGTAAAGATAAATCTGTACTAGCACGGGTGTTGGGAGAAAGAAATGTGTTTTAAAGATAAATAATGGCTTATTTCCCTTGAGATGCTAAAGCATTTGAGATTTCTCTTAGTTCTATTGCCTCTCTAGCCAGAAAGATGAATTAATTTCTAAATTCCTCTTGAGGGGAAAATCATAGACTGGATTTGCATCCTGACCCATAATAGTTGAAACAACTGACAGAGTGGATGAAATAAATCTGATTTCCCTGGTTGGCTACGTAATATTTTCACTTCTATAGGACGGCTTTTGGTTCAGTTATTTGGATTGAGTCCAGGTTGTGCACTGTGGAACTACCGTGCCGAAAAAACAAACCGCATGAAGGCGGGAATGAGACTTGTTTTGAAGACACGCTCCGGTTGTAGACCAAAACACCGATGTGATCTCGTCTCTTGGAAGTCTGAAACTACAACCGAGGCTTGAGGCTAGTTTTAGGAAATGAAGGGAAGGAATAGGAGATGAAGTCTGAGGAACGGAAAAAATAGACGAGTGCCTCTGTATCGGTTCTGGTCTGTTCTTCCCTCAGATACAGGTGAGGGAGAATCTCCAGGGCTCAAGTCTGGTTCTGACCATCTTTGGATATTTCTAAGCATTCTAGGACAAGGGGGAAATTTTTCCTTGAAATTTCAAGAACAATATGCTCCTTTCGAAAACAATGAAAACAATAAAACAATAGGCTTTTTTTTTTTTTTTTTTTTTTAGCAATAAAACATGCATGACGGAATATATGGAATTTAATTTAGGGAGATCCATCATCAAAGAGGAATCAAGAGCTGTGACAAAAATCTGAGATCTGCTTCTCCATTTATATGCAGTATGATTTTTGTATGTGGTAATTTGAACATAAGACCAAAAAAATTACTGTTGACTATGTTAGGGTTGCCAGATACTCCCATATCCTGTGATAGTTAACCACGATGGTGAACATCATGCATTTCTGTCCCATCTTAACTGCTCATGTCCCAGTTCCAAGTAATATATAAGAAGATGGATGCCAGCAAACAAGCATACAGCTGAGCTTTGGCTTTTATATCTGTATTCTTCCACCCTTCATCTGTAGTCAATAACTAACTATGGTCTGACTTTTAGAATTGGATCATTGCCATCTGCTAGAGCATTTTGTATTTCAACGGGGGAAAAATTTAATTTGAACGTTTCAAGGTCACAAACTGCTGAGAGTGAAGGCCATTGAGTGGAAGATGTTGCTTTTAATAAACGTAATGAGCTCTGAAACGCACGCAGCTCTGAATATTTTGAGTGTCTACCTCCTGGAGACAGAGGCAATGTCCTTGCTTGATATCAAAGTTCATTCTTGGAACACCAGCATATTTTTGTTATGGATTTTTATAATTACAGCTAGATATTTAATTAAAGGCAGGCAACATTTGGAAACATCTGAATGTCAAACAAGAGCAAAGAGTTAGTGGGAAGGTGGAAAAGACGTAGAAATTTTTCAGTTTCTTTGACTTTAATGTTGAGCTGAACTTAAATGTCTACTCAGGTATGTTATGTTGTCAGGATTTGAAGACTGAAAATAGAATTCTTACTCCTTATGCTCCTTAGAAGTGGTTCATGCCTTGCTGCTGTTTGCTGCAGAATAGGAAATACTGGGTTTGGTTTCTGAAGCGGTGTTGTGGTCCATCGTGACAGCTTTTCTCAGGGATTGACTGAAAGCATGGGGCAAATGGTCTCGTACAGAATCACCTGCCCGAGGGCACAAAATTAGGGAGACACATATAAATTTAAATGGACAGATATGTTACCTCTGCATTACCTCCTGTAACCAAGCTATATAAATCCCTCCTATGTAGCCTTGTATAGCTATACTTCATGACTAAGTGGCTCTTCAGGTGTTAGAGATTAAGTAGAATGACTTTAATATTGCTATAAAAGCCAAAAAAAAATTCTGACTTTTTACTTAATATTGGTATATTAAAAAGAAAAAAAGAAACATCATTGCTTTGTATTTTTCACTATTCAGAAAAGCTAAAATGGTAAGTTTGCACTAGGTAGGATGTCCGTAGCAGTGATATCAGATGCCAGGTGTATGTGAGTAGTAATTAACACAAATTGCTGGTTTAACCAACATAAATTAGCAGTTAAATGAACAGTGCTGTGGTTTGGCATAAATATTTTTCTTCAGAAGATCCAGGCTAACACAGGCTCTGCTTAGGGAACACCCAAAGAGCAATTTGTATATTATATCTTTTAAATTATTTCATATATATTCAGATTTAGAAGTGATATGCTTCAAAGGAATAATAATAGGCTTGAAATGACTAAGAAAATGAATGGTCTTTAACAGAGGTTCGTGTACTACATTTTTCCAGTATTTAATGTTGGCTGGCAAATCTTTTAAATGCATAAAACACCTGAATATCTGAATAGTGATTTTCCTATTTTTCATCTGCTCTTGATTTTTATACTTGGTGACTTTAATCCATGTATATTGCATAATAAACACCAACCTTTTGGACAGCAATAAATAAAGCTTCAGGGTGTGTGGATGAGTGCTAGTTTGTGGTTAGGGCCAGATGTGAATAACTTCCACATTGCCTTTGAAGACTATGGTAGAAAAAAAGTAGAAATTGATGCTTAAAGCGATGAGTATATTTCAAAAGCCTTACGCTCGACTGTTCTTGAAATTTGCAGATTAACTTTTTGAAGACTGAAATGGAAAGGAAGAGCAAAATGATCCGTGACCTCCAAAATGAGGTAAGAGGAATACTTGGTTGTCAGCAGTGTGTTAGAAGTCAACCTCAGAGGAAGTTCAGCTTCTGACCAGTATTGAATAGATTTTTTTTCCTCCAGTATTTAACTGTGAAGCACCGAAGCGTGTCAGATTTCTTTTTTCCGCAGTCTTGTATTAGAATTGTGAAATGATGAAAGTTTCAAGATATTCTGAGGTCTGCCTCTTTACTATGTCAAGCAATAAGTGTTATTCTGGTGCACACATTCATTTTCATTATAGCATCATGATATTTTAGAATGTGGAGCTAAATCATTCAGTGCAAACATATTAAATAGGTTATTAAAATAAATTAGAATGATTTAAATCTAATTTTCTACTGTAGTCTTTTAATTCATACCATATCTATGTCTGCTGCTGTACTGAGGATGAAAAATAGCCGACAATTAATTATCTGATTCCCCCACACAGAAATGAAAGGGTATTTTTGTCTGGGGGTATTCAGCTAGCAAAAGCGCGGTATGAGTATTTCACTTAGTTACTCAGCTATGGGATAGTAGTTTAGTTTTATCCTATTAATATGAATTTCGGGGCACTGCATGAACATAAAAATAAACCGCTTAGAGACTGAAGGCACAAAGAGAAAACAGAAAGGAAAATTAATTATCCTGACACTGCTCTCATTTTTCTCTTTGTTGTTAATACATTCTACTCCAGTTTTTCATAAATTAAATAATGAAGTGTGAACAAATCAAGCATAATACACATTCACGGGTACCTTTGGTGCATATTTTCCTCTCCGTTCCTTCATTTGTCTCCCTACTGTACAGCTAGGTTGCTTTTTGAAGAGGACCAGGGCCAAGTAGAAATCTTGTTGCTCTTAAGAGTTACGGTTTCACAGAAAGGAGTGCTTGGTCCAGGCCTGTAGGTCATTGCTCCATGGAGGAACTGCACTTACACTGCCATTAGCTGCTTCCAAGGCAAACGGAAAGAGGATGAGGAAGGACATAAAATCTGGGAACTGGGATTCTTAATAGAGTCAGATTGTAAGGAAACTCTATTCTAAAATGTTTCCGTAAGCTTTATTTTATGAATATGATTCTCACATGGGTACATTTCTATTGTTTGCAAAAATTTATGTTAAGATTTATTTTATATTTTAAACATAAGATTTTTTTTTTCAAAAAGAATGACCTGATTTATGTTGCTCATCTCTTTTTAAAAAGAGAAAGGAAAAAAATAGTTTTTAACAAGCAGACTAGGAGAAAAGAGGACAACGTTCTTTTCTAGGGAGGTAGTGAGTTAATGTCTAGATGCTCTACATGGCATTACAGAACCTTCCAGTGCTTTGTACAAATGCTTCCTATTTGATGTGGGAATAAAAAGGATTAAATCTTGCGGAAGGAATGAAGTGGGAAAGACGTGACTAAGGAAAAGAGACTTAATTTAATGTGAAATAAAGAGAGATGAGGTGTAGCAAAAATGCAATGAAGAATTCAGTGTACTAGGTTTTCAAAATTGCATGAGAAGTGATAGAGGATTTTTTTTTTTTTTTTTTAAGGATTAAAAAAAAAAAGGACTTGGCACAGCTATGTGTTTAAGAGCAATGGTTTGTAGCTAGGAAAGACAAAAGTTTAGCACAAGTACTGAAACTACTCCATTAAGGTAATGCATTTGTCATTCTTCTGCTGTATGCAAACACACAGGCATGGGTGAATAAAAGTCTACATTTTGTTTTTAATTAAATCAAATCTTTGAAATATTTCCTTTCTATTTTACACTGTCATAACAAATTCTCATAGACGTGGGGAAATATGGGCACTGTTTATTCTGCATGTGCTTTAGGAGGAAGTACAGGAGAGGGCCTGGGATTAAAAAAGCGATGCACTCCTGGCATGCCAGGAGCCAAACTGGTTTTGAGAGAATTGCATAGTCGGGAGCAGAGAAAATGAGCAAAAATGCAGGCTAAAGACACAACTTCATAAATGGCACCTTTTCTTATAGGTTTAACTGAAAGGGAGTGAAATGCCCTTAGTCTTTGTCCCTGGCTTTTCAGCTTGGTCTTGCATCATGCTGGTTTGGATTTTGACAAAAAAATAAAACTTGACTCAGGTAAAGCTTTCAGGTATTAAAAAACATGTTCTCATTTAAAACACTGAATCTCATCTCACTTATTAGAGAAGAAATGATTATTAAACTGCTCATATTATCTTGGGATGATGTACTTCAAACTACCTCTGCAAATACCTATGTTAAGGTATGCTCATTCTTTACAGATTCTATTTACAACAATCGTATGTATTCATACAGCTAATACAGATGTTTATAGCAAGCTATACATTTCGCCGCTGTTTAGACTGTGGCAGAACTTGGAAAACTGTGAATTATATTAAAGAGCTATAGTAGTACAGGCAATATAAAATAAACCAGGGGTAGAAAATGAATTTGCTTGTAGCTCCCAGTAATATTTGTTCTTCTAAGAAGCATGTTTTTAAATAACCACATTGTAAACTATACTTTGGCTCAATTCATGTATAAATTGCAGTTACAGCTTTAGTGTCGAGTAAATCATCCTCAAACAGAATTTCAGCCGATCTTTCTGTGCTTAGCCACACTAATAAAAGGTAAAGTCATGGTAGTTTAAAATCCCACCTGATCTTTGGGGAATCTCATGCCCTGCAGAGTGAATTCAATCAAACCGCTTTGAATTATGGTGAAAGAAACCTCCCTGAACGAAGCCAAAATGAAATTTTAGGCCTCTGAGACTGTTTGTTGCCACTGCCCTGTATAGGAGGGCATTGTAGTTCTTCACTCCTTGTGCTCTACAGATAAAATTAAATCCTGTCCTGTGGTTGTTCTAAGTATAGAACCTGCCCTGTGCAGAAAAAAAATCCTGTTCTACTAACCAGCTTTGAGTTGGGGGCTGTTTCTTGGGTCGCTTCATCTTCACGTGAGATACAGCCTACTTTTCCAGAAATACTCTTGCTGTTTGAAATTATTCAGGGTGGTTTGTGCTGAAAATGATATGGAAAAGGTGGAAGCATGGTTGAGTCAGTGGAAACTGGCTGTGAATTGGCACTGAGTTCTCATGGCAAGCCTCCTAATGCATCCAGGTTGTCAGTGTGTGTACTACTAGGGCTGTCGTAGAAGGTTTAACTATTATAACAATTACAATGAGCTTTAGGTTTTAAAAGTCCTAATATTCTTCTGTTCTAGAAAATCACAGCTGTGCTCTCTGGACTTGTCACTGAAGTTGTTCTCATTTCTTTACTCAGTTTTCCCAGGCTCCCAAGGACTCCTTATTAAGTTCTTATTCCCAATATCCACCTTTTGCTAGCTCCAAAACATATCTGGATTTACTTTTGCCTTTCTCACTAGCTGCTGAGTCCTGATGCTGCCTAATGTGATAATATCTAAGGTAAACTACTGTGAAGTTTATTCTGTAAAAATTTCCAAGGTCAGACTGTAGAGGGCACAGGGAGTAGGGAGATACTGGAGTTGTCTGATGCTCTTTCCTCTTGATTTTAATGGAAGCCAGCTTATTTGAAACTAAAGAATACGAATGATAAGTCCTAGTGGTCCCATCGCTTCATTTGAATTCAGGGCAGCAGCAAAACAGGAAGCAGAAGAGATAATCTTGACTAATTAATTTTAAAAGGACTCTACTGCCTCCTCGGCACTCGCAGCTCCCGATGACGTCTGCTGCAGCTTCGGCAGGCAACGGGGCAGCGTGAAACCTAATTAAAATCGTTACTCCTTGAACTCCTCCGGAGGATTTTGTGCATCTTAGCTTTATCCAAATCGGTGTTTGCCAGCCTTACAGGTCTCCGGGGTGAGGTGGCTTAAAGCCAAGCTATGGAGAGCTTAAAGGATGGGTGAAATTTTATTGCCCGTGTAGGGCTTTCCCTGAAGCTGGTATAAATTTTGCCTAATAGAAGGTACTTAATAGCACAAGAATTTATAAAAGGTTCATGTGACAGAAAAATACACTTGGTCTATTGGTTTGAAATGTTGCTTGATGATGTTTTGTTGCTGCCCTGGGCTGAGGTCTTCACTGAAGGAGGAGGCAAGAGGGAGATGCCTCTGGCAGAGCTAACCGGCTTTCTATTAAAGTCAGTAAGAATTTAGAAAAATTCTAAATTCTAGAGAACCCCAACTTGATCATATGATGGCGCATCATACAAAACCATTAGAGTTCTGCAGGTTTCAAGGGAGAAGACTTGAGAGTGTTCGCCTTTTCCTTATGTTTAATACACGTAAGTTTATTTGCTGAGTTCAGCAGGAGCAGAAAGTGATTTTGAAGCATAATTTTTGCTATTGAGAAATTTACACTAAACTGGTCTGCTGTTACACCACAGCCTTTTTAATTCTAGGCGAAATTAAGTGTAGCTGCAAGATGTTAACTTCATATGGTGAAGTATTTCTCCTTTCACAACTGCAAGTCGATAGCCAGTGACTTTATAGAAATTTTAGTCCTCTCCTGAGACTCTTTATCCCCTATTCTTAATTTAACAAACTAAATACAGTATTTGGAATGATAATTCCCATTCTTGGATAGATATTTGAAGAGGTTAAAAATAATAAAATACTTAATTAAAATCCATGTTAGAGTTAGTCTAGGGGAAAAAAAAAAAAAAAGGCTCACATGAAATTCTTTGCTTGTCAGTAATGCTGGCCCCTGAGTTAATGCATCTCTTGGATTTTCCATTCTTTGCAAAACCCTACGAAAGCCATAGAAATGTGAAAACAAACTTTGCAGGGCAAAGTACCCTTCAGATTTACCAGCCAGTTCCTGCAGAATCACTCCAGTCATTCAGTGCAGATTCGTGCTTGGAAATAGTTCACCCTCAACACCCAGCCTATCTCATACTGAGTTGAAAGTAGCAGAAATTGTACTATTTTGGGTCACAACTGCTAATGATCTGTTACCCAGAAACATGTAAAACCACTTTGCTCCGGAGTCTTTTCCCTCACACTGCTGCCTTTTGAAAACATCTCAGTCTGAGCTGGGGTGGAAGATGCTATAGGAAAAAGAAACATCAAATACATTAATTGGCTTGTCAGGGATTGTAAGCATAATGCTCAAGTTAAAATAATAAAAAAGTAACTCAAGTTATTTTATTTAGTTGTCATTGAAATACTGATTAAGTATTGATCTTAAGAATGTTGTTTTATATCTAGGCTATAATTAAAAATACAATTTTCATTAGACCCCTAGAAAGGCCTGTGCTCTATTGGTCCCAATAATTATCCAAATTTGTCAAATTGACCTATAAAAGTCTTCCCAGGTGATGACTCTTCAGCTGTTCAAAATTTGGTTCCACAATTATGGAAATGCTTAAAACTACAGCCAATAGAAATTGGATTATTAACTTTTTTTAACCATCCCTGACATTTTAAACAATTTAAAATGCAAAAAAAATTGAGTAGCTTTGGATATGTTTCCCAGGTGAAATTAGAAGGGCTTAATTAAGCAGGTGTTGCTTTGAAGTGCTGGGGAAAGTGTTGCCTGGTTTCATCTCAATTTTTCTTTGTGATTAAAAATTTGAGTGTTTTTTTTTATTGTATCAAGTAGCAAAGGAGAAATTTTGAGTCTGCTTGCAGGCTCCCTCTTGTGTTTTACCTGTCAAGGCACGAATAGGTGCCTCGTAAAGAGCATTTTTGTTCCGTGGTAGAATCAAGTTTAAATCCCCATGCAAGGCTGGGCAAGTGAAGTGCTTGTCGTGTTGTTCTTTGCAGGCTGAGCCAATAGTGGTAGCTAATTATTAGGCTCTTGCAGAAGGAAGGATCTGCAGCCTGAGCTATTGCAAGTTGCTTTTTTTCAGGTTCAGGCTTTTGTGTCTGCTCAAAGACAGGCCTGGATGCAAAAACAACTGAGTGATAGAAGATACTTTGGTTTGTCTAGTATATCTGTATATATATTAGACTATATATATAAAATATATTAATAAATAATAATAAGCATATTAATATATAGAGAGAGCCTACCCTTTCCTGACTTTAGGTCCTTCTAGTACCTGCATATTTATTTTGCTGCTTCGGTTCCAGGTCCTAAATTCTGTGTAAATACCTGCTTGCTGACCCGGATTGCAGATGGGTTGATAGTCTGCTGTATTTTAATTATCCTGAGGAGGATGATTACCAGGGAAACCTCGAAATGCCTTTTGATGCTGTTTGATTTCCAAGACATGCAGCTGTTGAGCCAATAGGCTGGTTATCATGCTGCTCCTCTGAAAATCTGGCTACATGCTGAAATATTGAAATAGATTTTGCAGGTGAACCCATACTACTTTTAAATAAATAGCGTATGTAGTATTCATGAGCAGTACCCCTTCTGCAACCTAGAGGTAGATCTCTAAGTTAATTCAGGGAAGTATTTGAGCATGAAAGTTATTAAATTTTCTGGGCAGATATATTGCTTAGATTACCGGCCTATGACTGACAAACCAATATCCTCTTTGGTATTTTCACATGGGGTCAATCATGTGTTTCTATGCTTCTTTAGTAAAACAAGTATTACTGTGAAAGCTGCTGACTGTCAACCTTTTTCCTTGTCCAAACCTGTTAACACTTAGCTTCAAATAAAAGAAAAGGAAGAAAAAAAGATTTTTTTTAAAAAAGGGGAGGTGAGGGGGTAAGTATTGTGATATAAATAGGGTTGAATTAAAAATAAATAATAATAAAAAATCCTGCACTGACTCTTACAGCTTTCTGTTGCTTTAGGCATGGGGTTTTCATCACTTCTCATGCCAGTGCTGCTTGTTTCTAGGGTTAGCAGGTGCTGTTTGATGGGGAGATGATGTGTTCAGCTCACGTCTGTTATTGCATGTGCTGGTCCCTTCCTCAGAAAAGGGAGTGTCTGAGTCTCTTCTATTTCCCTTGGTCTTCCTAAGCAGGCAAGGAAGGATTTTTCTTCCTCCCTCTGTTCGGGATGCCCAGTTTAGTCCCAGCAAGATGAGGTTTTAAGGCCTTGCTGACAGCTCTTCAGATGTGCAAGCTTGTGCTGATCTCTTCCAGTCCCCTGGCATGAGTGTCTCCCTGTCCTCGGCCCGAAACAAGATGGAATTGGGAGCAAGTCAATCTTGCCCGTCACTGGAAACCACCTGTGTAGTCCTGGTGTGTTCCTGCACATCAGTTACTACACGTAGAATCATGGTCATCTGAAGCAGGAGTCAGCACTCCTTATGCACATTTCCAGCCCTCTGAATATTTCAGAATAGTTTTGTTGTCTAAGGGGAGACAAGTGAAGAAGAGCCGTCTCCCTCCTTTGCTTTTTCTATTTTCAAAATGAAAGATGTTATGAAGGGTTAGTTGAATGAACGCCAAAATAATTATTATGATTTGTATCTGTATAGCCTACCCAGCAATTAGCAAATAGTTAATAAATCTATGAAATGCTAATTCTGTTTCTCATAGGCAATGTGTGCATCCTATGAAGGTCTTGCTGGTGTGTGTAGAGCACGCATCCTTAAGCTACAAAAAAACCCAAAAGTGCCATCTCTTAGCACCATTACCATGAAGTGAAATATACTTTTGAGTGATAATGTATCAGCAGTTGATATTGAGTTTTCTGCAATGTTTCAAAGTCAGAATAAAATTAGACTGCATGGAAAGTTTTCACTTGCAAACTTCTGTCCTCTGCTCAAGAGCCAGCGAAGCCTCTAGCACAAGAGGCGGAAGCCCAGCATCGTTTTCCTGGCTGTATCACCTACTGGCATGAGCTTTCTGGTCCAAGTATTTTAAACCATGCAATGCAATTTGTGGGCAAAATTTTACAGCTCCTTTCAGGTTTAAGCTGAGAATATCCGAAATATTTTGCTAATACTATTTTCAAGATCAGGGCTTGAGAGCAAGGACTTTCCATTGATGCTTGACATAGGATAATTCCTTGTTCCTGTGTTGCCCATGTTGGCTGTTGTCAGGAGGTAAATACTCAATAACTACCACACTCGGGAGCCTCCCTAGCTAAAATTGGAGCTTGACCACAATGAGTGATTCTTCCGAACCGTGCAATGTGACCATGTCATTGCAAGCTGCGGCTTGGACTTCAGATGATGCGTGGCAGTGTGTTTGCATTCTACATTAAAATTGCGTGTACATTAAAAATTTACCTTTTGTCTCAACTCTGACAAAGGTACAGCTCTTTACACCTGTCACAGGAAACTAAGACATGGTCTGTGAGGTTAATTTAGGCAGAACTGCTTCTCCCCTACATTACCCTTCTGTGTGTGCATGGAGCTGAAGACGTGAACTTTCTTGGATAGCGTGTGCTTATTTGTTCTAATTCACTGTCTGCGTTTGTGACATTGTAGAAGTTCCTGTTACTAATTTCATGTGTTGATGGTACGAGCTAAAAATAAAATATGCGATGTATATATTTAAAACTAATATATCACCAAAGTAAAGCTAACATAACAGCTGGCTGAAGTGTTGTACTTTCATTTTAGAAATTTTCCTAGGCATCTTGGTTTCTGATCTTACCCACGCTCCTCAGGGATGATCAAAGGAGGGTTAAAGTGGATCAGAATCGAGTCTTCCATACTGAAGACCAAGGTACTGGTTTAAGGATGCTGGTTAAATGTGCTAAGCATTGCAAAATGGCTGCACTCATGGCTGACGTTTTGACACCGAGTGCTGGTAATAAATTGAACTGAATAGGCTGCCACCTAATTTACGAAAAAGGGTTTACTGGAAGTTTTCTTCCCAAGGAATCTGCACCTTGTTTCGTTGTAGCAATGATACAGAACTAAATGTGAAGTTACTTAAGTATGATAGAATATTTTTTTCCGACACTTAAATACAATAAATGGCCCCAAATACCTTCGGAGGCAAATTAATTTTTGCAGCTCATGCATCAGTGCGGCTGCTAAGAGAACATTATCAATGACAGATGGCATTTGGGGTGTGCACAAAAGCAGCATGCCAAGCCATAACAGCAAAACTATATGTTTAGAGAGAAAAAGTACTACTAATATATTTCCTGAAAAAGGAATCAGGGGCTTTTTTCTAGAGATGTGCTGACTGTAGTAAAGTACTATTGTAATTTGCGTAACAAAATCTAGGTTGGTGTGAAATCGTTTCTATTTGATCTGTGCCAAAGACCCTGCCCTCGCAACAAAATTCTGGTCCTTCAGCACCAGCGATTGTGCCTGGGTAGACCTTGTGGATTGAAAATAATATTTTAGAACATACTGGAATATTCACACATGAAAATGACTCTGCCAATTGCCTTCTGATCTATAAAAGACCATGCCAAGACAGAGGCAATGTTAGCTAGCAAAAGAGGTAGCATAAATCAGGGCTGTTTGCTCCCAGCATATAGCAGCACTGCCTAAGAGACATCTGTCATCAAAGGGTATCACAGTAATTTCTTTAAAGTAGCTGATGTATGTTTTAGATTTTGGAGGGTTTTTTTCAGGTTGTACTTGCAAAACTACTTTTAAAAATTAAATATCTTGGCAAAAAAAAAGTTATGTAACAGCAGTGCTCAGTGTATTGCTACTAAGAGAATTCAGGCGACAGAGTCTATTAATATTAAAGGCAGCTTGGCTGATATAACTCCACAGAGAGCAGCATAAATGTATTTCCTAGTCATCTCCTGGCCTCCTCTTTTTGCGACTGTTATTTATGTTTCAAGACAGATGTTGACAATTTTGAGATAAAAATGTGCAAGGACCTAAAATGTGCTCAGGGCAGCATTTTGGCAGCTGCTGTGTTTGCAGCAGCAAAGATCAGCTTGCAGAGCTGCGCATAACCAGTCTGAGCCCT
>JAYECN010239406.1:0-25382 GCA_035222435.1 Microcambeva ribeirae
CCAGGTCCCTTTGGATGGCAGCACAGCCCTCTGGGCTGTCAGCTACTCCTCCCAGTTTGGTATCATCAGCAAACTTGTTGAAGGAGCACTCCATCCTTTCATCCAGGTTAATGAATAAATTGAACAGGACTGGACCGAGGGCTGACCCCTGGGGGACACCACTAACCACAGGCCTCCAACTAGACTCCGCGTCACTGATCACCACCCTCTGAGCCCTGCCCGGGAAAGCACTGAAGAGCTACGCACAGATTGTTATCCAATCCAGTCACATCCAATTTGTAAAAGCTGTTCTTGGACTTCAAAGGCCTCTCCCAAGATTTTAGGGCTCCAGATCAAATGTCAACTTGGAAGCATGACCTATCTTTTAGTTCAGCTTTGCATTTTTAGTTAATACAAATATCATACAAAATAGAATTACAAGGCAAGCTACTCTTTTTTTTTTTTTTTTTTTTTAATTTTTCCTTCTCATAACAACTCAGATTTCACTCCTAGAATGCATCAGAAGGCTCCACACGGTTCACCTGGAAATCATTTTTTAGAGTTCCATCTGACTTCAGAGACATATGTTCCATCTCGTATCTTTGCATTGTGAAACAACAGGGCTTGTATTTACATTCTTTCCCTTTTCTCTAATATACTATACTATACATACTATACTATACTAATACTGCTCTAAAACTAATACTGCTCATATTTCCACAAAGTCTTCAACCAGAAAAAAACACCCAATTCACAGCTCTTTCTAGCTCACTCTCTATCTTTGTATGTGATGCATACATACAAAGCACACACCCACTGCACACAAGGTACAGAGCCTGTAAACACTTGCACTGGGTATATCAGTAATAAAGCAGATGGAAATAGCACACCACACACTCTTACCAAAGATATTTCATCATAAAGACTGGTGTCAATAAATTGGCTTTTCAAATTGTATTCCTTAAAATACAGCAATCAGGATATTCATTGCATCTGCCAGCACGGTATAGATTCGATTGCTCTAGCTTTAGATACCTTCAGACTTGTTACTGTTTCCTTCACTTCAGCAGCATCAGAACAAAACTTTCAAATCTCCCCCACAAATGACAAGTGACTTGTCCGCAGGACTCTGCTCTAACACTGATTTTCTTTCCTGTTTGAAGGAACACGGGACCTCACACTTTGTTAGTCCATGGAGCACTGTCAGCACCCAGATATCCAATTTGCTAGAGTGGTCAATGCCCGTTCACAGTATTTCACAATAAACATTCTCTAAGTGCCCCCATGTCTCCTCAAAGTGCAAAGAGGGGCCATCAGCAGGTACGTTCTGGACACAGTTATTGCTACCGAGGAGACTAATGTGAATCCCTATGGAAGCACCCAGCTAAGGCTCCACCTGGGAAGCAGAGCCTTCTCCTAACCACAGCTCAGCAGAGCAACAAAACCAAGAGGCTAAATCTCCCAAAAAAATGGAAGCTAACCAATGGGCTAAATCTCTTAGCCCATTTCCAAAAACAGAGGAAAAAAAGGCTTTAGCCCTTTCTCTGAATAAACAAACCACACTCTTCACTGCCCTCAGTATGTGAGGGATCTCCCTGGATTTTATTCCCCTTTTCACTAATTTCTTACTGCACAGTAAAATTTGGCAAGTTTTCCTTAAAGCTGTCCCCTCAGTCATGGTCACAAACCTGCGCACCGTCTCTCCTCATTCTAACCAGGTATCATTTCAGACCAGAAGCAAAAGTTCTTTCCATTTTTCCCTTCTTTTTTCATTTCACTCCGATCAAAAGGCACCAATTGACTGAATCAAATTAAAACAAAAGATGTTGAGGCTGGATTTTGGTAGCACAGAAAAGCAAAAGCCTGTTTATTCTACATGCCTCAAAAATAGCTTTCTCCTTCATAAGCAATACCACTGATTGATGCTATTTAGGCAAATAACTAGGAACATTTTGTTCCGTAACTACTGTGGGCTTGAGCACAGCGACTCTGGAAGGGAAGTCTATTTTAAAGTCCAGGCCCCTGCATGCCCTTGGGTGAAGGCTCGGCTGTGACTAAGGGACATGTCAGGCTTATTATCTTTACCAGATGCAGGGGCTCCAGATGAACTATTGAGCTCATTAGAGCACACAAAGCCAGGGAGAACATCCAGCAGCCATAGCAACACATTACTGGCATCCAGGCAAACTAGCTAACTATAAATTGCAGTGGAAAAAAATGTAAGCCTAAGACATATAGTAATCATCGGTAGCAAACCGAGACGTCAAACAAACAGCTCGATTCTTGATGGATCTGCCAAAAGGGAATACACAAAAGCATGACTGTTCTTAACAATTAGACAAAACCACCTGCAGTAAGCCAGTCCAATAGCCAGAGATCTGATTAAAGTTCTTGCTAAGAAAAATCTTCCTACAGCTAGAGGAATCTATTTCTCTAAGCACCCTTCCCTGCCACTCATGCCATTATGCCTCCTTTCCCCGAGGTCTGCTCCATTTCTGCCTCCTTAGCAGAACTCTGGGTCTTCAAAAGTCCCACTGGCCTTGTTGCTACTTTTGAATAAAGATAATATTACAGAAGTTAAAGTCTTGCTCCAGAAATCTCAGTGTCTCACTCTGCATGCTCCCTATTTTTCAGTCCCTGGGTCCCTGGGTTAGACTTTGCAATTCACCGCTATAGATGACAAATGAAAACATGGCTCATGAATCTAATTAGAAAAACAGAATACAGTCCAACTACTAATAAAAAAATATGATTGAGTGGATCACAGCAGTATTCTGTATGAGTCTGCTCTGTCTTGGGACACATTTTTAGTTCCCATTCATTATCTTTAAAGACATCAGCTTCTTTCACCTATAAAGATGAAATAACACTGCTCCAAGTACCAAATTTCACACTGAATTATTGTGATATTTTTAAGCTACTCCAGATATATAATCAGCAGCAGGGAAAATTCTGCAGGTTAGAAGATCTTTGCCAACAATTGTGAAGGGTCACCTTCAATGCATAAACCAATAGCTCTCTTTTGTCAAATAAAGGCCACATGAAAAAAATAAACAAACAATGTTATAAAACAGTAACGGCTGAGTTTAAGTACAGAGATCATTTGATATTTTAAACCCTAGAGTTGGCTTCCTGAACACAGGAAAATATGAAGAACAAAAATGACAGGTAGATATTTAGAATCTCCAAAAGAAAAGGATAAAGACTAAAATCAATTCTTCACAGAATTATTTTATTTAAAAATACCCTACCATATTCTAAAAGAGGTCAGAAATGTACTGCGTATGTCTCATGGTTTCAGGAAAGTATCTTAGCAGGGAAGCTCTTTATGAATTATCTCCCTTTGAAAAGACTTGAAAGGCCAGCCTGCAAACTGTTGACATAAGGATGTCAGTGCAAAATGGGGGGGGGGAAGCACTAATCCATTTTACAGCCCATTGGATATATTTTCACAAGGCTCTCATGAGTCACAGTTGTAAGATACCAAAACAGACAGACATTTGAAAGTCTTCTTTAGAGAGCATTCCCACCAGCTGACCACTATGGCACTTAAAGAGTAAGGTATAATCTAAAATGGCCAAGTGAAAGTTGTAAAATTAGGTATTCATTCAATTACAGTCATTTACATTTTGACAGCATATAACAGTTTTAACTTTGCTATGAAGATGTTTTGCATGCTTTTTTAGCCTGAAATGACTAAATCCCAGTGGAATTACTAAGGCTTGGCAGTTTTACATAAAGCTGAAATAATGTAGTTTGGCATCTGATTACTCCTTAATCCTCCTCCATCAATACTGCCTCAATAAGTGAAAATGCCAGGCTAAAATGATACCAAGCCTCAGACATCTGTCATTTATAATGAAACAAAAAAAAATGGTATGGTTATTACACTGTATGTTCCATCACAAAACTACAAAACTGCAAGCATAATTACTTCAGCACATCCAATTTGTTTCATTTGGAAGGAAAGAAAATTCACTCACTCACAGCTTTCAAGGAAGACCAAGTCAACCCAGGAGAAAGTTACTTATCCTCTTACAAGGAAGGGGACAAACCGTGGTTTTCAGTCTAGCACTGACAGTGAAGAACAGCAAAGATAATGTCCCTGAAAGTTTCTAGAAAGAGAAGTTAGAGCATCCAACTGCTCCCTCTTACCCACATTGTTGCCTGTCTGCCTCCCTAAGGGTCATTTCTGCACACTTGGATGTGTTTACAGTTTACCAGACTGTCAATAAAAAGAAGGATCTTTGGTATCCCACTCAGACCATCCAAGTTAATAGCTCTGTCTACTAATATTTGTTCTGCCTATGTACTAAAGCTACAGCAAAACACTACTAGAGCAGCCTACATCTTATCCTCAATCACAAGGGAAATGTCAAACTTTAAAACTGATTAACAAGCTAATTTATATAGTTATCTTCCATAGAAGTGGCTCCACTTTGTTCTACACAAACATGTTCCCCAACATGTTCACAAGAATTTCCCTAAAAATACTTTAAAGATACTTTTGTTGTTCTTAAACCCATTATCAAGACTCTGCTGTTCTGGGAAGTCTCCCATAAGCTTGACATTGGCCAAGAAGTAATCTGTCTTTCTAACCAGCATTATTTATGGGCTTTCTTTACTCTGTTTGCTGCACCTATCCACCATCTTATGTTTCAGATTTAATTCCTAAGTACCTGGGGCAAGGATCGTTTATTAACTGTGTACAGCATCTAGCACAAGGGGGTTATGATTTATGCCTGTAATGACAAATTAAATAAACAGCCCGTCTTCCCCTAGGAGTCTCAAACACTGGGTTGCAGGACATTTGTAAAATAAATATGTGAAAGGAATAAAGTAACCTGGCTATCAAGGACAAAGTGTAATTTCTAAGGATACTTTTTTTCAAGTTAGGAACACTCTTCAACTCCGCTGATTCTAAGCATTTCTGTTATCCAGGAAACGTTTAACTTTTTTTTTTTTTTTTTTCCCCCCCTCTACAGAGATGCAGGAAGGACACACATCTGAAAACCACTTATGTACACATAGATTGGATATTTACCTTCACAAATATCTGCAGAAGGCCTTACATATTTAGGAGCATACACAAAAGACTGGTTTTGTAAGTAACAATGTGGTGGTTTTGATGGAAAGAAGGTGTATTTCATCACTACAGCTTTCTAAACTTGTATTATTCCCTTCACCTCTGCAGAATACTGCAAAGAGATTAAAGAAACAGTTTGGATGAAATTGCTGGAAGTCTGTTGCTCACTCTGAATCTACCAGGGATGGAGTGCAGCATTAGCCTTCTGCTCTGGCACTAGAAGCAGTCTTGGAAATCAACCCATTGAACATTTAAAAGTTTCAGTTTGCTTGATTTGAAGATATATAAGCCATGGTCACTATATCATGATAGGTAACACAACCTAAAGTGCCTTCCTTGCAATCTTTTGCTTCAAATCCATCCTAGCCAGTGAAAAGCTCCTACCAAGGCCTGAAGAAGCTGTTCTTAGAAAAAAAGAAATAAAAGGCAGAAAAGGAGAAAAGGAAAGTGAACTGTTTCACAGCAAGAGGCAAAGTCAACCTGGCCTGTCCTAACTGTCGCCCTAAAGCAACCCTTGGATTTCATATGAGTAAGTACAGAAGGTAGGTCACCTAGAACTTGAAAAGATACCTTATTATTATTAATCTATCACAGGTCTCAAAATGAATTGGCATTTGGTCTGGCATGCCCTATTATTTAGCACAGTCCAGGGGCCTTGTTTTTGTCCTTCTGGAAGACACTTTTTTGAGGTGGCACTTTTTCAATCCTGTGATTAATGGACATGAGTTATTCATGCAGGCAGACCTGCTGGTCTCTGTGTTCACACAGTGCTTTTCAGATTCACTCAGAAGAAAAGCCATCGACGGCATACTTAAAAGCACACATAGCTTGACACACACACTCAAATCAGAATCCTCAGAACTCCAGCAATATGGCACTGAGAGCCAAGATATTTTCTTCCAGAATAGGTAAGATCCTGAATCTCATGCATCTGAGGACACAACTTTTCAAAGTTTCAGAATTTCCCCCAAAGGTTTCTTATCTTCACTAAATAAAAAAGCTGTCTGCATCTTGCAAAAAATCAAATCTACATACAGTATTTGTAACAAAACAACTGTGGTTGCAAATAGATGCAAAAAGAGAAGACTTCCAACACCATATATATTACAAGTTCTTACTGCTATTTCAGCACAATGAGCCTTATTTGTAATGACACTTAGGTTATACACAGAGAAAACCAGTAACCTGGTTCCTATGAATTGGGGATTTGTCTGAAAGCGTGACTCCAGGAAGAAAGATTTACATAGTATTTTTTTTAAAAAAAAAAGAACAGCCCTATGATTTTTCCATCATTCAATCTCAAATTAAAAAAAGTCTCTCCCTTGCAGACTGCCCAACAATATGGACTTGTACTGTTGAAACAAAGCAGCATCTGATTAATGAAAGAATAAGCAAAAATATAGAGCAGTAAAACTGTAATATTAATTCCTCAAGAAGGAGGAAATGTAAAAGACAAAGTCAAAAAGACATTCCCTGAATGTGAAACAGAGATTCCCTCAGACACAGGCTTCCTCTACCTGTTGGATAGCAATCCAGTTGAGAAAACAGAGATGGACAGAAATCGATTATTACAATCTGCCTTTTAATATTCCTACAAAAGGTGATTTAAGGCTATTTGCAGAAGAAACAAAATTTCTACATAAATAGACACATGAACATAGAAAAGAAAAATTCCAACATACACTTAAAAGCACTTGAGCACTAAGAATCAGCAGAAAAGTACCGCTACATGCAAGGAACACAAAAAAAACCATTTTTCATGATAGAGACAGTGCTTCCCAACAGAAGAAATATTGGTTTCCTGAAGAATGAACTGTTCTCTACAGCCTGATATGAGTCCCTGAGAGAGAGAAAGAACCAAGTCAAAAGAACCAACATGATCCTTGTTAACTCTTTGTTTAATCTTTGTTAATTCTGTCCCATAAGACTTACAGGCATAGTTTCTCAAGAAAAAAAAAACAAACAAAAATTCTCGCATTCAACCTGTATTTAGCTAATTATATATCTGCAATACTAAAAATGATTTGTCTTGACAGACACAAGAGAGCTGAGAGGACAGGCCCTGCTATGACTCCGGTCAAGAAGGCTTACGGAAACCTCTGGTCTGCGGGATATCACGGCAATGAGGATGCACAACAGCAGAGAGGAGGCCCATGGATATGGGGATACAGCACCTAGCGTTGCAGGGCACCACTGGAAGCACGTACGATAAGTATATGTCGTGCTTCTCAGGCACATGAAGCATCATGGCACCTCACAAATATCTGTGTAGAGAATTCATTCTTCCCTGAGAGTCACTCCACTGGAGCAGCTGCTCTCCTGTCTAGACATGCGAATTATCACTATAGGTTCTGTTCAAACTGCACTCACAGGGCACAAGTTCCCTTGGAATATCCCCACCACTGCATGATGAGCTATCAACAGCATTTTGCAATCACTTTCTCCTGATTCTTCACTCCCTGTTCATCTCCGCACAGACTACTTAAGCCATCGCAGTCATAGACTGTATCCAGCCACGTTAGTGTCATCACAGGCCTAAGAAAATCCGTCCTGCTAGAGCCAACAGACATTAGCACAGCAGAGCTCGCATAGTGAGCAAGCCAGGCTTCTTCACATATGCAGTGACACCACTACCGCCTTTGACTCAAATACAGAGAATTGATTTTTTAATTAAATCAATTTCTGAACAATGAAGATATACATGAGTATATACTGGGTAATAGAGTAGGGAACAGTAAAGGAAAAAGAGATACCCAGTAATTAACAGCCATAGTAGATGTGAGTCAATATCCTCAAACCAAGGTGAGGGTTTCATGGCCTGCTAGTGCTCATGTTCACAACAAGGTGAGTACTGCATTCGACACATTATGTTCCACTGGGCATTACAGACTCTGCTATTAGTAAGTTTGTTTCTCTTCTATAATCATTAAATCCCTTATTTGCTTCTGTTCTTTACATTTATGCCATGAGACTCCTGTCATGAATCAGGACTAAACACTCCTTTGTTTCCTTGTCTAAACGCAAGGCTCGATACTTCTCTGAAGAACCACACTTACATTTTAAATGTTTCTAGAAGGTTCCTTGGATAAGGTAGCAGTATTAATTATGGTACTCTATTAGAATACTGCCAGGAATGTGTTTAGTTTAGTAACAGCATGTCACAAGAATGCATTTAAGGCAGAAAGAGTACAATTCCAGAAGCACAATTGGGTCATTTTACTGAGCACATTTCATATACAAACAGGACTGCATCTCTTCTTTGCAACATTTCCCTTGCAGAACAACATCCCAGGAGGCTCCTGCAGAGAAGCAGATACTTGCACATTGCTCCTATAAATGCCAAATGCTGCTCAGGTTCTCTCTGATAACCGTTCATCAGGCTGCCGGGAGCTAAATCAGACAAGGCCGTTATGGGAAGAGCCACTAGCACAGAGCAAAATGAAAGGAATGACATATTAACTGCTTAGAAGCTGACTGCTGTAAAGGTTACATGTACGTTAACCCCAAACTTGCACGTGGGCAAGCAAAGTAAGAAAAGCTGGACAAACTAGTAGGAGGTCAGAGCTCTTAACCATGGGAAAGACAACTGCTACAGTTTCCTCAGCCTTCAGGAAAGTACCAAACCTATCAGATAATAGCAGAGGACTATACTTTTTAAAAAAAAAAAAAAAATGTAATTTCCAATTGCTGGACCTAAATAACAAGCTGAATTATATTATTTTTGCAAAGAGGTTATTAAGAGAAAAATTTGAATCACTGAAAATAAAGTTTTGTTCCTAGGCAAGCTATGAAGTCCATAGAATCACACTGATTTACATCAGCTAAGAGCATTATTTTGCCCTTTGAAATGGAGCTTCATGAGGACTTCTGTGCTCATGCTTTTAAAATCTGTATAGGCAAGGCTACTTGGGAACCTACCAGCAAATTTCTCATGATATAGATTTAACTTTTTATATATATTCCAATGTGCAGGACAGGTTCAGGATTTTAAGTGTTTCAGTATCTACAGAATTTCTTCTAACATTTCAATGCATCCTCCAATGCACCCTCCATTTTATTTTCCTAGTGTTTCATCCAGTTCCCTTTCCATAATCTTAAAAGCATTGTACTTCACATCAATAGTTTTTGATGTCATTGCAACAAAGTTTCATACAGGAGAGAAATACTTACAATGTACAGTTTTCATTAAGGCAGCTAATAAGGAGGGGTTGTATCTGCCCATGACCTACACAGTAAGAAGCACAAATTAGGTTAATAAGTTCAAAAACCTTGGGTAAATCTGCTCTAAGATGAAGCAATATTCAGAAGACACAGGTGTGAATGGCCTCAAGGAGGTTATAGTCTATGGGACTGTAACAAAGGAGGTGGCAAAATATTTTAAAATGCTATCTACAGAAGAAAGAGCAGCAAGTTATCGCTCATGGTTGCTCAGCGTTGATTTACAGCTTCAAAAATACAATCTTTAGAAGAAACTCAAGTTATGAATTCCACATTCTGGAATTCAAACACTACATCTACTTCTCATACATGCCACAATAAAAAAAATAAAATTGCTCACTCACTAAAAAGATATCTAAAGCCACATAGCACCTGGTAGTGGTAGAAACATGGTGCTTTGTTATCACAGCATAAGGTATCATTCAGGCTGTAAAATTCTACCACGCTGTCTAACACGTAGAATATGAATGAATAAAAAGCTTTAAGTTTTTTTTTTTTTTTTTTTTTTTTTTTTTTTTTTTTAAAAAAAGGGGGCAAAAAAATACTTCTTCACTCCCACCAAGCTATTTATTGCATACTAAAAGATACTCAGACATTTCACTAAAGAGGAAATCTTCCATATGGAAGATTCCCTTCTTTTCCTCAGTAAGGAATCAGGTGACTCGAGCCTAAGTGCCTAGTTCCTGAATACTTATTCTCTGGGCAGTCTCTTATACCTGTCTAGTACATTTGTAATATTAAAGTATTTCCTAATGATGTTCCTTATACATATGTAAGACCCAGTGCAAAACCAAATGCAGCTAATCTTTCCCACAGAGCTATGCAAAAAAATTGCCTTGCCATTGTACTATCAGTGAGGCTAATGGAGCAAAAAAGCAGGCTGGCTCTTTGCTTCCACAAGCAAATGCATCATCTGGACAAAGACAGTCGCCTCATCTAATATTCCTGCTGCCTTCTGACATCTCCAGTAGCTAATATGAAAAAGGCAAAGAGTGATTTTATGTAAAAGAAGAATAAAATTACTTCCCTTGACTTACTAGGCAGGCTAGATAGAGTTCACAGTGTGTTGTTCATCTGCCACCTCTAATTCCTGCACAGGACTCTGTCTATCATCATCTCCTTAGGTATTCTGCTGCCTTTCAGAAATTGTTAGGTAAGTAACGACCTCCACATATTACAATATCTGCCTGTTCACAGCTGGTTGCCTATCTGGCAGCTCTACATTTCTGCCAGGTGACATGACCGAACACTCCCTCCATCTCCACTGCCCTCTTTTTCCATCAGAGTATATATGCATCTCTTACTAAGGCTTCACAACAAAAAGATCTAATGTACTTTTTCTCATCTACCTGACCAACCATTTCACAATTACCTTTTGTGAGCTGGTACATTTTTTTTCTGAAGTCAATCATAAATTTATACAAAACTGTGAACAGTTCAGAGATACGTATTCTGCTTGCTACCTTATCATAAATCATGCAAAATTTTCTATTACTTTGTGCTGTGTTAAATAGATTCACTGCATCTCAGAGTAAAAGCAAGATTAACATTATGCCTGGTAACCATGAAATTATTCTGTGGTGTCCTGAAGAATTGAGTTTTTATTGAATGGCAGATTGAGGCAGTTAGAGTGAGAGATAACCTGATGAAGGCTGCTTCCTTGTTCTTCACACTGTGCCATTTCCCACCCCCCCTTACAATCCCAAAGGTCACACCACTAACATCTTCAGAAACCCGTCCTGCAGCCATCAGACCCGTTCTGTATGTGGCAGTACAAATGGAGGAATCTGAGCACCCAAGCAGCCAATATAAATCACTATTGCTACTACCAGGAACTAACGAGGCTACATTTCATTTACTAAATTTGCTCTGAATACTGTTGACACATTTAGGAAAAAAAAGAATGGGAAGGCAACTGGAAGTCAGTGGTCTAACACCTGATTTATTTCAATGTAGTGCTCAGCATAATTTAATACTATAAGCTATCATAAATCCTGCTTGTAGTACAAACAGTCCTGAGCAGCAGCAAACAGCTGGAAGAGCAACCAAGGTACTTCATCCACTTTGGAGACACTAGAACCTCCTGCTGGAAATGGTTTGGAAAAAACATGGTAAGATTGGTAAAGAAATACCATAAAAATGATGTGGCTATTAAGCGCTGCAGAAACAGCCCAGCAGGGATAACAGCAGACACCAAGAGCTGGGAATGAGCTGGAAACAGAGGTTCAGCTGATTGTGCTTTGAGTCTGATCTCAAATATACAGCTCCACCTCTATTAAGAAATTGCCTTTTACTTCTCTTACGATCTTTAGTCTTCCAAAAGTAGCAATTAGGAAAGTGGGTTCTTGCCTGAACATGTCTTTCCAAAATTGTGAAAAGCTGATATGTAATCACTCATTCTACTGATAAAGTTGGAGGCTTTTAACCAGCATGTGGGAACTATTAGGTTCTATATTTATGAACAAAAATAGCTACTGTATACCCTTCCCTTTATTTATTATTCCTAAAAAGCCCAGTTTCACCTTCAACGCTCAATTCCTACACTCAGTTCTGAGGTTTTCAGATTACTGATGCTATAAAAGGCTCTCAGACCCTTCCAGAAGGTGGTAGCAAGCCAGCCGTATTTTCAAGTAATTTCAAGTGAAAAAAGTCACAGATTTGCAGAGTGTAGAATAAGAAAAATAGTGCAAACACAATTTGAACAGGATGGTGATTGCATTTCACCCTCTGGGAATACTAAATAACATTATCCAATCACTTTAAATTAGATCTGAAAGTCCAAAATGTTTAGCTGTGAATTCTTCACCTTCTTGTACAGGTATCAAAGCACTGCGGCATTGTACAAGAACATGTTTTCAAAAAAAAACACATATATTGACCGAAAAGTTCAGGGAGGGCGTAAGAGCACATTCAGACTTTTAGGTAGAGAAGCTCCGTGGACACAGGGCATCCTTCCTCCAAGAGCAAGATAAGAACGCTCTCTAGGTATAGGGTACATGAACTTTATCCGGTTCCAAAGGGCCAGGATAAGGGCTAAACAACCCTTAGTCTCATTCACTGCTTTAAAATACAACAAAAAAAGAATCTTGCTACACAAGCCTTTTCTCATGTCTCCGTATAGAAGTGGTTTTGTGCTAAACTGAATATAAATAAAAACTGAGTGATATCAGTGCATGGCAGCGCACACCTACTAGAGGAAACTCTAGTCTTCGGAGCGCAAGTGAAAAAGAAAAAACACACAACAAAATAACCACACACAGAGCTTCTAAATGTATGCAAGCATGACAGCCACATGGAAATATCCATAAGCTGCAGGTATTTTGTCAAGTAGCATTTATGTTATGTGCCAATGTTAGTACTTGACTTCTTGAACATCCTGTAGATTAAGAATATTAATTCCATTTTTAAATTCTTAAATTCAACTATCCTAACTTTCAAATATTACTCAGACTAAGAGATAAGAGTGCTCACACATGAGGACTACCTGAAAGGTAATTAAGAGCCGGAACAGCCCCACAGGCCCCACGTTACCTTTAGCTTTCCTACAGGCACTGTAATCCAAGGCCAGCCCTCACACACACATCTATGCCTCCAGTGATTTTGGGGTCCAAGTGCCTCACTTTTAGTGTAACTCCAACATATATAAATTATATAAATCCATCTTTAACAGAAGTAGTGGGAGGGAGAGTTAAGTCTTGAAGTGATTTTGATTATTTTACCCACGAAAATTTATAAGTAGATCTTCAAATGGCATGAAGTGGCAGAACTCCAGATAGCTATAAAGTTGTATTATTTTCTAGTAGTTAAGAAACTGTCCCTTCACACTGTTCTTCATGTACAACCAAAATCTAACATCTTTTAGAACAAAAGCTGTGCATTTTTATAGCTCAAGGTCTGTTTAACCTCAGAGTTTATTATATGTTAACTCTGATATTTCTCACTTTAATAAAAAAAAAATCTGCAAAATTTAAAAGACCAAGAGGCAACTTTCAAGTGATCCATGGGTTACTTCCAAAATAACTAGCAATAGTTTCACTTAGGAATGTTTGTTCTAATTTTTATATTGTTTTGGCTTGACTCAAGACAAGATTGTATCTACGGATTTGACCTGACGTTTGAGTTATTTAGGTGGAGGAACTTACTGTATTTAAGTCCAAGTTTTGAAAGAGTAAGAGCACATGCAAACTTCAGCCCTGTCAGCCTCGTTAACCCCTTCTTCCAGTATTACTGTTTTCTTACATTACTGGATACACCTCACAGGAGATGCTCCCCAGCAAAGACAATTATTCAACAATATTTATTTCATATAAGTCATTGTTTGGCTAGGATTAACTTCTGCTCCTAAAATGTCATTTTCAGGAGCTGGGCACTTTTCAGACTTTTAACCAAGTAATATGACATATCCATTTCCACTTTGATAACACTTCAGTGCAACCTTGAAGCAGGAATTTTTTCAAGCTAGAGCTGCTGAAACAAGTGCGAGGTGGTGCTGGCACTATAATTAAGTTCTAACACTGACATCTCACAGGAGCTGAAAAGCAAAAGAAGCCACAACACCAATTCCACAAAGTAGAGAAATGCAGCAAGCAAAGAAACAGTAACTTCTGAAACTCAGAAGCGACTCTCAGTCCATCATTAGAGCCACTATCTAGATATTTGTTTAGGCAACTAAGGGAGCCCTGGAATGCAACGTGTTCCTTCATAACTTCCTATCACTATCACAACACTCTCATATCCTATGGGATCAGGATCACCAGCTCATCAGTCTATGCTTCACATTCCCTGGTAGGACATCAGCATTTAAAAAGTGAAACTTGGTATTGTTTAATTCTGTATTTTCCATAATTAATATTTGAATTATTACAAGTAACCTAGTGGAGACAAACTATCATAATATAAATTGATAACAATTAGTGAACTGTGTTTCAAGGATTTTTAAATTAAAAGTGTATGCAAGTTGTTTTGAAGTTACTATGTACATTAAAAAGCTCAAGCTACAATGGCTTTTTTACTTATTAAAAATCCAACAAGTCATATACTATGCTTTTATTATGGCAATTTTAAATTACACTAGCAAAGGTGAAGGAGCCAATGTCCGTGTCTGATGGAGTTTCTTTATGGGCAGTTATCTTTTGGGATTAGAAATACCAAGAATTAATTTGCTAAAATTGATTCCTCTAAGGAAAATTACACCTACTGCACTGCTTATTTCAGGAAGGAAAACAAAGTTTTTAAAAGAGCAGCCTTATTTGCAACTGAAAGGTCGTTCACTTGAAACAAAGGTTGAAATTAATCTTCTCCAACTTTGGCACAGGGAAGCCAAGCATTTAACCTGAGCTTGCATTTTCTAGGATGCCTCTGTCATAACCAGAGGATTTGCCAGTTACTTGCACACTGTGTTTGAATGTATTCAATGACTGAAAGATCTAAACACACATTTTTAGGTTTTGTGGTGTATATAGATGGGCTCAGAAGTCAGCAACTGTCAAGTAACTGTCACTTGTGAACCATATTCATGAACATGAGTTTAAAATCCCAGACATTAAAGGCTAACATGGCAATATTCTGTGAATTCTGAAGTATTAGCTTCACTATGTCCCTATGGGGCTAGTAATTCTAGAATTATATGTATGCAGCACACATGACAGGAACAAGCACTTAGCAATGCAAAATAGGCCATCAGCCTCTAGCAGGATTATCCCAGAACTACTGATAAGTCATTTAATTTTAAATCTGACAGATACTACATAACAGAACAGAAAATTCATGTTCTGTAGACAATAGATTCAGTGTAAACAAACACAAGATTGCTTTACCTGAAGATTTTTTTTTCCTTCATTTTGCAAAACTTTCTTTGTGCTTCAGCAACACTTTGGATCACAAAAGTGACTTGAAGTTGATATTTTAGTCAACTAAAAAGCTTTTGAAAGCAACATAAAATGAAAAGCAACCATGTACCAAACTTTTTATAACACTCCTGTGAAGTTGGTAATGGCTAGTGAATCGCTTAGTGCCTTTTAAGTGTCTGAGAGTCTACATGGTTATAGCTAATGGATATTCTACTTCGCTGGCACCTCCTCCCTTGCTCAGCTTGTAGCTGCAGTGCAGTTACCTCAAAACATGGCCACTTGCTGAAACATATCACAACTGTAACCTCAAAGGCAAATACAGAAAACATGTACACGTGCAAGAGTTCAAAGGTAATTCAACGATTCCTACTATTTCCATACATTTGCTGTGGTGAGACCAAGCCAGGGCAAAAAGTAAATACTAGCGATGAGATGCTATTCACTGAACACTTGCCACACGTATAAAAAACAAGTATACGTTAACTACTGAATCTTATAAAAGTCCATCTGTGAACTGAATCACATGTGAACTATACCAGAAAGCAGATGGGATCTGTCTACTTGCTAGTCAGAACTCAGAAGTGAAAGGTCACTGGTATCAGGCTCTGCAAGCAATCATTAATTCCTTGAGACTCTCAGATTGAACATCAATGGTGACTGCTGGTCAGGAGACTCCCTCAAATTCAAGACCAAGGTTTCTCAGACACATTCATAGGGATTCTTTCAGCCTCTACTTTCATCCACGTAGCCTATCGACTTCTAATCGTCTGAGCTCCCAGTTTCCAGTGACCTAAACATTTAAATGCTCATAAGTTGTTTATTGGCGGGGGTGGTTTGTTTATTTTTTTAAGCAATACTATTTGGCTAGTAAAAGGCATTTTTCTTTCTGTATTTCACTTTATACAATTCTCAACCCTACACGCAGATTGTCACAGTTATTACAGATTCTCTCTCTTTTGGCAAGTTTTGAGCATGATAATTTAACATCAGGACAACATCTGATTTCAGTGCCAGTTCCAGATGGACATTATCTTTTTAACTGAAGTTTACAAACTAGGTAGAGGGCTGTTCAGTTACCTTCCCTTCCTGCTTTGTCCACTTCCTCCAGCTCTCCTTCACCCATAGCCACAGACACCTGCAAAAAGAGAGAAATAAAAATGCTCGCCGGTGCCAACCATACCTGCTTCACCGAGTACACCCAGCTTAGAGCTCAGAAAACAACTGATTACACAGTCAGCATAACACCAGAAATTAATACACAGCATCTCTTGGATGTAGCATCATGGCAACATCCGTGCTGGAGATCTGACATGATGGAGTATTTCTGGGAAGAGAATCTACTTATCAGGATTTACACTTATGCATGACCTAGATCTATTTATCCTAGGAAACCTCTCAGTGGCAACTGTGGTGAAAGTTGGCACTGGATGGGGCTGATGATAGCCAAAAAGCTAACGTTACCAAGTCATCATTCTTGTACATCATCAAGTGAACTGGCAGCTTTTGAAAGAGTATCTATTCCACTGCTAAGGACACATAATGCCAGGCAATCTACTGATTAATATGCTCAAGTCTGTTCATTCACTATTGTTCACACAGAGAAGTGTGTCATTAATAATCCTAAAGCACACAGTGATCCTAGCTTACATTAATGCATCTCTCTTTCAATATATATGTGAGGAGCACCTTAGATTCTTCCCTAGAGGTCAAGCTGGGGAAAAAATACAGACTCCTTTCTCCACACTCTGCACGAGGCCACGGCTACTTGAGGCAGCAGCATGAAATGCAGCCATTAAAAGTTTGTGCAGGTCCTCAAAATACGTTCAACTCCTCTCTGAAGCCCTCTGGCCTCCTGTAACTGGCATCCCAGTTCAAAAGATTCTTTCCTCCTCAACCTTCAGCAGGGTTTCAAAGGCGTCACTCAGCAACACGTGACTTGAAGATCTTTCTTAATATTAGTGTTCTGCGAAATCTTAGGTGAAATCTAAGAGCCACTATTTCTAAAAAGAAATCATACCAAACAAACAGAAATTGAGCTCACAGAATAAGCAAACAAATAGAAAAGTGATAGAAAAAGGCAGTAACATAGTTAAAAGTGCACAAAGTAGACTATGAAAGCATGTATAAAGCTAGTTCTGATGTAGACACCTTTACAAGCAAGGGAATTTGTGTTTGTATTCACCACTCTTACTGCACGAGCAGCATGCAAAACCAGGCAAAGGCAGGAAAGTGGGGCACTTTGTGGCTATGCTCTCAAGCATGTAAGTTCTCCTCAGACCCATGACTAGGATCACCTAGATGGTTGAGAGCTAGACACCTTCACAGCTTTTGTTCAAGTTCGACTTAATGGAATCAGCTTCTGCTCCTCTTCCCAGTGACCAATACTGGATCACTAAGTTTTAACTCTTTCCCTTAGGTAAGTTTTACCCATGTAGGAGAACATAATCTTCACCATATTTTGTTTTGCCTTTTTTTCCCTCCCTTTTTCTTCATCCCTCAGAAGTTCTGACCACAAGGCATGCAAGCACAGGCTAGGTGCTGAATACCAGGCCTTGCTTCGACTTGGCATGGGCCAATCCATCCAACAGCTTGCCAGGAGAAACCAGGAATCAGCTCCAAGCAGCTTCTCCAGCCAAAACATCAGATCCAGCAGGAGTTTGGGTGTCATTGGTTAGTGGTCATGCCCCCCACACATGCACTACTATTTCAGACCATAGTCACTTCTGCAACAAGAGGGAACCCCAGCATTTTTATTATACAGTCACCTACCTTTCCCTTTACAGCAAGGCTATTTTACTACTCACATTTCTGCCTATTACAACCTTCGCACTTCAGCTGCCATGTAATAAGGCCTCCTGCTGCCAATGCCCCTCTCCATTTCTCCTCTCTTTTAAGTGTGCATTGGAATTTCCCATATTGTCTTTCAGTAAATCATACCTTGGCCACGTCCTTAGCTCTTGCACTCTTTCCAAGTATATATTAAGTGCCTCCTTATATATTTCCACTTCCCCACAAATTATATTCTATTAATCTCTATATTCCTGGTCCCTGCTGCCCAAAGCAGATGGTATTCCAGGGGCAGTGTCACTGTGCCATACAGAAGGGCGCTGTGGCTTTACTGCTCCACGAGTTTTATATCCTTTCCTTTTTTACACACTTGAGGGTCAGTAAAACATTTAACTGGAACACAGGACAAACACCACTCACTGCTATATGTATGATGGAATAATTACATTTCAACTCATCAGTCATTGTCTTCCAGAGGATACCGACACTGGAGAGCAGCTCAAAACCATTGCACTGGGATTCTCTTACTACCCATCTAAGAGTAGGGGGCAGGTTCTGTTGTGGGTTGGTTGGTAAGAGGGTTACATTACTAGCAGCAAAAAAAAATTACAAGTCCAAAACACCAAATAGAAAAGCACAACCTGCATTCATTGCACACCAAAAGACAGCAATCTAAAGGCAAGTGGGTTTTTTGAGGGGGTTTGTTTGTTTTTTCTCCTCCAGATGCTACTTTCCCACTCTAAAAGTGCCTCACTATGTAAGTCAAAATACTATTAACAGGCTCATTCCTCATACACCTGCATATTTAAGCTGTTCTCTGTGGATTCTGCTGTGTACATAACTGTGTAACCTTCCCTGTAGTTCGGTGAGGAGGATGAGCACTACAAAGGCTCTGCTGCACTATGCTGGCAGGACACCTGGAAGTTTACAGACACTGTCTTCTATTGCCATGTGTTTTAGACAAGACTCATAACATTGAGTCAGTTGTGAAAGTTTGGTCTAAAATACCAAGACTTGTATACTGGAAGAGGGTTGCAGTTAGGCCTTGAGACCATATATTGGCCACAAGAAGTCCTCCAGTGACTGGCTATCACGAGCTACATGCAGACAAGCACACACCAATGCGCTACTTAACCCAAAAGATGTTCAAAAAGCAGATCATTTAGCTGGCAACCAGGTGACTTGTGTGATTACAAAGGCTCCAGAATGGTTGGGCTGCAGACCTCAGGACATCAGCATTCATCACTTCTGGCTCTTCCACTGTGGACTGCCTACTGGCCCAACCAGCCTTCATTCTAGTTTTAAACCGTTTTAAACCCAGTGAGAAGGGTTATTTCTGCAGCAACAGCTTCTATGAGAGGCCTCTAAAGGTTAGGCACTCAAACAATATTAAAAAGCAAAAGCAGCTGAATACCACAAGTATTCCTTGCAAATTTTAGCCTAGATAAAAAGAAAAACAAACTTTGCCATGGAACTTTCCTGAGACAGAATTATATGCTTCCCACAAAATGTAATTTCTTATCATTTATTCCAAGAGAATAAAACTCGATGCGCATATGAAACAGTAGCTATGAATCAGCCAATAGGCACCTGCGTCTCAAGCGTTCTAATGGAGTTTAAGCTGCAGGGGCAACAGCAACTATTAAAGTGCTAATAGCATAAATTATTCCCAAAAAGCAGACCTCTAGCTTAATGACTGTCTGTCAAATTCATACATCAAATCTTAGAAGCATTTTTACAGTAAAATGAAACAAGCATCAGTCACAATCCCTGCTGTCAAAATTATCAAAACATTTTTTCCCCTCAAGTTCTGTAGGGAAGGCTTAGATATTAATTATCCACTAAGCAAACAAAGTTTAAACATCATATCCTCTCCAAACTACATAATTATAATAGCCAAGAAAAATCACACCCATAAGCAGCACAAACGGCAAGGCCCTGTAACAACTCACACTGTTATTCTGACACTGCAGTACAACTGAGCCCCACAATTACACATTTCTGCCTCTTGCTGAAGTCAACATTTATTATTGCATTGTGTAGCAAAAGACAGTAATTTTGAGCAGTGCTCCAGAGAGGGCAAGATAAATGCTCATCTTCCACTGAACAAAAGCTGTCACTGAAAGCTATTCCTGCCACACCGATCATTTTTAGCAATGAAGATAAGGCAGAAACAACAACTACCATCCAACTCCATGACTCTTATATTAAGAGCAGCTGCAGACTATAGGCTTCAAGATTAATTAACAGGGAAGTTCAGCAGAGGGCAAATTTGCTTTCCAGATGATAGAGCACAACACCCATGAGATTCCACCGCATATTTGTCTGCAGATGTAGTCTTTAACAGAAACTAGCAACAATAACACTGAGCATCCTACTCTCTGCATGTCTTTATGAACTTACTATTCCCTGGCATGGATTGTAAGATTCTTGGAACAGAAACCATATTTTTATTCTTTTTCATTAGCACAATATCCAATGCTGAGGTGTTCTAATACCTTACACATGGTCTGGTTCATTATGAACTGTAACGAAATAATAAGAGTTGCACCATCCCTCTATTTTCATTACAGAAAAAAAAAAAACACATTTGTAAAAAGCTTATACCTCTAGGCTAAAACTCATTACAGTGAAGTCTTTCATGAATATTACTTTTCTCTGTGCTATAATATTGTTTTACAGGGTGGGTGGTGAGGGTGCATTATATAGCAAATTCCATCGTGCTATCGTATTTTACATTGAATTCAGTGAGTAACAGCTGCCAGGGCCAGAGTGGTACTTCATATATGCCCCATTATTTTTCTACTCTATATAGCTTCTCTCTGAAAACAAGGACCTTATACTTAGTGACTCTGCAACCTTCTTATCATTTGAAAGCCACACTATATAAATATATAAATGAATCAAAGGAGGATAAGGGAAAGGAAAGGAAACGAGGAGCAGAGAAACAAATAAAAAAAATCTGTCATTACACAACCTATACTTTAAGGAGCATGGAAGGGCCTTGCATTAGAAGCACTGAATAAGGAATAAAATCAAAAAAAAAAAAAAAAAAAGTTACTTTTACTGTCTCCTCAGCTTACTAGCCCTGACAGGCCATTCCCCCAAAATACAACCTGTATTTCCCTGTTCAGGACTTATTTTCCCTATTATCAATCATTCATGACTCATTATCATGGTTGGATCATCTTCTTCCCTTCACTAATGTCACTGGGATTTCATTACAACGTTATTTCTGCCTATATACCTTCTTCTATAGATTTCATGGTCAACTTGGTATCTTCTGTTAATTAATAGCTGAGATTCCCCTCTGTATATCCATTTCTTCAGAATACTGTTTTACATTTATGGCTACAAACATTTTATTGGCTTGCCACAGAAAATTTTCACTACTATTTTTTATAAAAAGGGAGTTAAATCACTGTTAGCTCCCTTTAAACTAGGATATCCCTAATTTCTCCTGTTTTAGAGCTGTAAGTAGGAACTAAATTTGGTATCATCTATATGCCAGCATGTTTTTCTGAGGTTATGAAGCTTTTATCCACAGTCTCTCTAGGTAATATAAACTTAATTAGTACTAATTAACAACCAATTAATCTCACTTCATCATCATTAATTTTAGCATGACAACTCACATTTTATTGCCCATTTTCACATGTCATTCTCCTCTTTCAGAAACACTAAGCATTTGCATCTGAAGTCAGGAAGTCCTGAGTGCTCCCCAGCTCTAGAAAGCAATCTGGAGTTTAGGAGCATATTCTGCACCATCAACGGCATCACCCATCCAGATATGTCCTACTGGTGCCTTGTTCCACCTCCAAGCTTCTGCCAGAAAACAATACATATTTCTGTTGGTTTCACTTTACTAAGTGCTACTGAGAGCAGAAAACTAAGATCACCTGTACTTTCTCAAGCTCCAAGAGTTGGCTTTGTTCCTCTATGCAAATTTGTATGTACTGTGTGGTATCCGACAGACCCAACAAATACCAGCTACATAGACTCCAGGATACCTGACCCACTCCAGCCTCAAGAGTTGAGAGCCACTATTGAGCCATACTCCCTGTTCTCCTCTACACACATAGAGGAAATGCAAATTGCAAATAAATTGCAAGAAAATAGAAATAAATACACTTCAGCTGCAAAAAGAGTCATTTTCATACTCTACTGTATTTTAGCACTTGCTCTGCGACAGGCTGGAGCTGAAGCACAAGCCCCCAGAGCAGACCGCAGTGGCAGCGCGGCACTGGGGGCTCATCGTGTGCGGGGCCGGAGTGTTGCATTTCATGCATTATTCACAGCTTGCTGCAGGCACTCAGCAAGGTCAAGACATACATATCCCCACCACGCAGTTGTGGAGAAAGACGATGTATAGGAGGAAAAAGGCAATGAAGGCTGTGGGCTGCTTTGCTCTAGAGGATTCAAAAGTGTAGAGATGCTTTTGCAGCCGTGTTTGAGAACAGAAGCTCCCTCCCTCCAAGCCACTAGGTGACAAGAGCTCAGGGGATGGCTGACGAGGGCCACTACTCCTACTCCAGACCACTGCAGGAGGTTAGCAAGCATACCCACATTTGATGAGGTTATCTATCAGGGGCTACTTACATACCAGACCAGCTTCAGAACATGCTATGTTTATTTTTATTTTTCCCACTTTTTGATCCAGTTTCCCTCCTGGCACTCAAGGGCTCATCTTAACCTCAAGCACTTTTTCCTCCTTCTCCAAGCAATTTAGATTTACACGTGGTCTTTCCTGGCCTCATTAAAACATTCACAGTTACATTCCCAACACAGTTCCAACTTTCCCCTCCTAGTTTTTCCAAATCACACTTTCTACAATGGTCAACACAAATGTAACAGAAATAAAAGGGCAAACTTTAATACAACAGTAGAAATAAGTGAGAAAAATAATCCAGATAAGCACAAACAAGCAGCCTTATGCCTTCTTCTTCATGGTGAACTTGTGATAAGTGTAATTTTACAGAGCCTTATACTGCAGGAATTCCTGCAGGACTGATTCAAAGAAGGTGTGTTAGTATTTCACAATTTGTAGCAAGAGTAAAAACAACTGAGACATTTTAGACCTTGGAAGAAGGTCTACACAACCGTGTAGACATTGGTGTGTACACAGTTTTTTGCGTACACTAATGTTGACTGGTATTCTGAAATAACTTTTTAAATATAATTTGACAATGTATTTTCTCTTAAAAAAATCATTTGAAGCCTACTACCATCACAAAATGTTCCCTTTAGATTTGTTTCCGAGCACTTGCTAACTTAATTCTGTACAAATTAATGCTTATTTTATTCTGACTTCATAAGATACAGCTTCCATTAAATTTTTCCTCGATAGAGCAGTGATCTTCAAGGATTTCCTATTTGTTTTCTTAAAATTTATGATTTCCATATCAATATTTATATTCTCCTAACTAGCCTTAAGGTGCTAAGGCTTCAGAAATCATACCTCATCTCGATACGTCCTGTGGAAATAATCAACAAGGACATATTCTAGTCTTAAAAACACTGACTTAAACTTGTGAAGATTTTATTGACAGCCTTTAATTTCTAGTCCTAATATTTTGTACCATTTTTATCCTGCTATAATTTTAAAAGCCTTCATAGATATTCTAACTCCCCCCCAATTGCACACTTTTTGAAACAGTATATTCAAGGTGCATGTATGAGAAAAGCTGATGTTATATAATGTCATAACCTTTTACATACTCAACAGTCTATTCTGTTTTCTCCATGTCTTCTCGGAGGGTGAGATCCACCCATGCACAAGGATCCCACACAAGACCCCTGTATTATTCATATGATATTCAAAATTAGATCCACTGCAAGAAAGACAAGGCGGGGAGGAAACCTGAGACACCTCTAAAAATTGGGAATAAGACTTTTAAAGAACCAAACACCAAAATGAAGTTTGACAAGGCAACTTTATCTCAATGAGATTCCAAATATAAGAATCCAGCAAAAGGAGAAAGCATGAATAAATAAGATTTTCTTTAGATTGCAACTCTATTTTCACATGATCATCCCACGTTATTAGCCAAGAAAATTTAACTAGAAAAGGTGCAGTGGTATCAGTGTAGGTCTTTGAGAATATGGCACAAGGTGATGTCAAAGCTTTAAAAATAGAGAGTTTAATTTTTTTCAGGCTATTTGTCCTCAATATTCTAAAATCAGAACAGGTTGTGTTGCCATGAGATTGGTAGAGACAGGTAAAATTCTGCCCTATTATAGAGAGGTAGAAGTACCCTTATAAAAACAAGGAGGCTATCAGGTCAAATGACGTAATTTTTCTAAGCTTTCTAAATGCTGTATGTTGTCTGCAAAGTGATGTATACATTGATATTTTCTTCCTGGGTAATAGGTAAATACAGGTAGAACACACCTCTCTGTAACATCTAAGTAACGACTTGCTTTATGAGACTCAACAAACAGATTCTCTAGCACCTCTGCTATCATCTCTCAGAAGATCACAAGAAAACCCACTTACTCCAGGAGGCGACAGGAAGAGAATTTCACAGCTCCTCCTGCAGCTCAGATTTATATTTTGTTAGCAACTCCCTTGTGATAACTTTGGAACAACAGCAAAGCAAGAAGGAAGATTTTAACATTTAAGAATAAAAATTGATTTGGAATTTGTTCCAGATGTTTCCCTTCATTTCTGCTTTCTTATGCTCCATATGCAGACACTGAAAGATGCAACCGAAATACTACCTGCAGCAAAATAGCCAATATATCAGTAAATGCACACTGATGGCTTGGTAACTCTGCTAGCACTTATTTACGAGGGCCTCTGATAAGTAGTCATAGAGCTTATGCAGGAATGTTTTGAGGTTTTTATTTGTTTTGTTGTTGTTTTTTTATAATTTTAAAACAAGACTCAAGTACCACTAAGCTTCTTTTGTAATTATATAATTGAAAGCATTATTTTATAAACCCATAATTCATGAATATTAAAGTGACATTAAAAGAGAAATATTGTATTCTCTGTACATTAGTGTAGAATGTACAAAGATCACTAAGGTAGGACTATACGTATAGTCTCCAGCTGATATATAAGTTTAAAAGGAGCAAAGAGGTCTATTTTCACAGCAGAAGACACAGACATTGTCCCAATGTCCTACCTCAATGATTTTTTTTTTTTTTGCTGTAAATAGTGATGTAGATCTTCCTATTTCTTTATTGAACAGATGTTAGAGCACTAAAGTGACAGTTGCTCACTGTGCCATCTTGTGTCCTGAAGGGCTCACAGAATACACATTTAGTGAGCATTTCAGTCTTTCGTGCTCTACTTTATCAAAAAAAAGTAGAAAATTCATCTTATACTTTTGTAAAATGACTGCTCTTGATAAAGCTTGGGGGAATTTTTTCTAAGAGTTCTTTATGCCAAATACAGAGAGCCTTTCAAAAGTTTAGTGGATTAGAAAGCTGTTTTCTCATGAACAGATATTCAAGCG
>JAYECN010239510.1:0-25380 GCA_035222435.1 Microcambeva ribeirae
TTCAGCTTTTCCCCTCCTCCTGGGGGACGCGTCCGCAGCGTTCGCGGAGCCGGGGAGGCTCCCGGCGGAGCGGCGCGCAGGCTGCGGCACCGGCGGCCGCTCGCAACCCCGTCGCCGCCCTCCCGCCCAGGGCGGCGGGAGCCGAGGGCGCCTCGCCGCGCTGGGAGCCGAGGAGGGAGATCTGGCCCTGACCCTCCGAACGCTCCCTGTCCCGCCGCGCGCCCGAGCTCGGCTCCCGCTATTGAAAAACATGGTATTTTTAGGAGCAGGGGAAACCTGGCAGGCGGCAGGGCCAGAGCCGGAGGCCGCGGTCGCCCAGGCGACAGGACCAGAATTCCAGGAAGGAAGAGGGGCCACCGGATGCGCCGCGGGCCGCCCCGGGAAGGCCAGGCTGTTTCTCTGGGCGGGATCCGCCTCTCGCTCCGCTTGGTGCCACGGAAAGAGTCCTGGGGCGGCAGCTCCTCCAGGCTCGTTTTCCTGGAGCAACCGCCTCGGGTGCGGAAAGCCGCATCCGCACCAGCAAGGCGAGCAAGCACCGTGGTGTCACCTGGACTTAGCGTGGTGGCTTCTACCACAACCTCTTGCTTTTCGTCCTTAGATATGTATTAAAAAAGAAAATAAAAGGAGTGAAATAAGAGTCCTGTTGCATCTCCATAAGCAGTGGTTTTGAAGTTAGTACGCTCACGAGGAAGCGCGTAAATGGACCTCTTCTGCTGCGCGACGTTTGTGTATTCGGAACATGGCCAAAGCCAAGAACCAAATTTAATTGGAAGCGAGGACGACTAAAGGGAAACGTCCCACGCTATAGATGCAGTTATTGGAACTGCAGAGCGATTAGAGAGCACTATACATCAAATTAGGATAAGTATCAAGGGAGAAGGGTGACATTAAGATCCATTTAAAAATTACTTTAGTTCTTTTTTTTTTTATTAATAATCCGTAGTTCAGCCTCAGATGCTGCTTTTCCCATTAATTTTGTCCACAGATAATTTGAAGTAGGGAGATGACACAGGCAATCAAGGAGGCAATCTGAATACGTCATGCATACTCAGACAAAGAAATAGGTATTTCCGTTTTATTGGCTTACAGTAACTTGTACAAGGAAGGCTTTTGAGAAGACATACCTTTTTTGTTATTAGTAGATAATACAGTCAAGACATTTACATTCTTCCTTGGCCTCTGTCACAGTTAAACTGCAAAAATACTTTGTTGGATTCCCTGAGCCACAGGGATTCTGTCTTTGCTGCTATGGAAGAAATCAAATAAAAATGATGGTGAACCCACTGAGCCTCTGACAACACTGCTGGTGTTGGCGTCTGGCTCACGAGCTTCTGTTTTTTGTATTTGTCATTTTGAGATTAATAGCCTTCGTTGCTGATGTTTCAGTGCTTCCCCTCCTCCCCCTTTAATAAAAAATCTTATTCTTTGGGTTTTAGAAAAAGAGCTTCTGTTTGTCTACTGTAAATATCTGGTAAATGTGTAGCCTGTGCTATCTTACCACTTAAAAATTCCATTTTGCTCTGAGGAGGAATGAGTAACTTTTTCCCTCCTTTATTTCACTGATCTTTGCAGACCAGGTGTTTCTGGCTTTCTTGTGCTAAAGCTCCCCTTCTCCACTGCTGTCCAAGCCAGAAGGGAGGAAAATTCGGAGTTCTCCTGTCAGTCTTGTTGTTGTTGCTCAGAACCTATAGGCAGCTGTGAAAATTAGAAGAATTACATTAACTTCATGCCCCTTTTCTCTGTATCATCAGCAAAAAAGGCATACTGAAAACCCAGAAGGATCATGCTTGGTCATACTTCTACGGTTATCTTTGCAACCCAAAGGACTTTATAATTTTTTAAATTGAAGCTTGGATTCAACAGATACTGATTCTATTTCTAAGGAAATACGGGTGAATTGACTAAGCTAAAAATTCCTACTAGTAATGTTTTAAGGCTGCAGGCTTTAAGTTCAGTTTGGTAGACAAAAAACAATTGCCAATTAGGCCTCTCTGATTGAGTTTTCTGGCAAAAGGGCGAGTCCATAATTGAAGATTAATTTGTTTTGGAGTTAAGTCGGGTCAAAGAGAATTATCGCCTATTTGAGCTAAAATTTAGCTCTAGGGGACTTTTAAACCTCTCAGCTATGACATTTCTTATAGATGATGAGTACTCCACCCCTTGGTCCTTTTTCATAAGTAGCAGAATGTGTAGAGCTGATCATTTCTTACAGGTGAAATCTGATGTAGTGTCTTAGCTTCTGTCTGTTTTTCCTCCTGCTTTAATGCGGGTTGGGAGCAGCTGAGAGATGCCTCTCAGCAGTAAACTAAGTAATGAAACATCCCAATGGCGACTTGATTTCATTTTCGTGGGCTAGCACCGCCTAACTAAATTTCTCTGCGAATGTCTGGCTGCATGTTGGTGTAGAAAGAGAAATGTAATTGGTGGGAGAGGAATTGGTATTAGCCGGGGCTCCCCTAATCCCACCAGGCTCCTCCTGGAAGACGGGCTCCCTTCATGCCTGTGGGCAGGGTATTTACCCAGGTTAAATCGTAGTACGCTCTCATTCCACTCTCATCTTGGGAAAGTGGTTTGTGCGTGTGCAGGCACAGAAAGGGATTCAGCTCGATCCTTGGTTTCTACTTTCTTGTCTCATTTGGATCTCTTACTACCTAGCAGGGATTTTTCTCTCTGGTTTTAACTGGATTGTCCTGTTCCAGTCGTAGGAGTTTAACTCTTTCACTTCTTGCTCTGCTTAGGCTTCAACAAAAGCAAACCCTGTATGGAATAATCATGCAGCAGGCCCTGGATTCACCATTAGTGACCTGTAAAATTGGCAGTGCTGGAGATTATTGGCAGGAGACAGTTTCCCGAGGCGCTTTCTGCTCTCTCTTGGAGCGCCGAGTTCAATTAGAGCCATGATATGCACAGCGGGGATTTTGCAAATAGCCAGTGCTTCATGGTAGCCTTTCTGTATGAAAGGCAGAGATATCTTTGGCCCTTTTGTGACCTTAGTGCTCCAGCTGCTGTCCTCTTTCTAACCTCTGCCTTTTCCAAAGTCTTGCTTCCTAAAGTAAAGTTCTTTCACCTCTTCTTTTACCTTCTGATGCAACAACATCCCCTAAACATCTTTAGCTTGCGGTTTGTGGTTTTGTCTTCCAAAAGCAAAGGGAAAGTTGCTGGATTAATTTTTTTTTTTTTTTTTACACTCAGTTTATTCTTTTCCGCCATCTTACACACTGCCCTCAGAGGTCTGTAATCATCTTTGTCGTCCTTCTCACGCTCCTCTGGTTTGCTTCTGCTCATAAAAACTGTCTGTTTCTGGAGCTGGTGTGTCTTTGGCTTCAGGAGTCCCGTGAAGTTCAGTTTCTGCTACTGCCTAGTCATGACTGTTATTTTTGTTAGTCCCCAAGATGTTCATCCTCAAAATAATTGATGTTTTTCCTTTCTTCATGTATAACTTTCTGCTTGTGTTCACTGCCCATATCTTCGTCTATAGTGCTAACTTCGCCATTCGTTCCTTATTCTCTTTGTGAAAACCTTCCTGGTTTCCAAAGTGTTGAGAGAGATTAGAGTTTACTGGAGCACATGCTGTTGACCTTGAACACGTGTAGAACTATTGTTTAAAAATGTACCTGGACTGGTCTTTCAGGAGGAGAGAGATACAGAACAGATGCCTGTTGCTGTTGTCTGGAACAGTAATGTGGAGTGTGTATGAGAAACCACCACGAAATAACTTGTAACTTGTGTGCTTATATGAGGAAAAGAGTTACAGCTGTGCAATTTCATCTTGGTGTTGCTTGATTACTTTTTTTTTTATATATATATATATACACACACATTTATATACATATATATATATATATATATATATATACTTCTAAATTCACAGTAAACCCAAAAACTAGCTTGGGCTGTGCTACTGTAGTCTTTAGTCCTCACTTGCTTCTTCCAGCTTCCGTGTGTTTTCCTTTGTTTCTGTATTATTGGTGGAGTTTTGTTCCTTACCTGCTTGTTCCTTATTGCTGCCTTGAGAAGTAAGTACTCACAGGGTGCTCTATGTAACTAATTACTCTAAATCCCCCAAACTGGCTGCCAGAAGTTTTGTTCCCCTGGAAGCTTATGCAGCAAGGCTGTTAATGCAGCTTTGGCATGAGAGCCTGGAGAGCAAGGCGTGATGTTTCCTGGCAAGTTGCTGCAGAGCATCCCCTGGGCAGGTCTGAGGTGAAGAGGGAGAGAGGGAGGGCAAATAGGAACTTAAAATAACATTGCTAGTCCCTGTGTTGAGTTATTAGTGTCCTGCTTTCTGGCATAAGTTATATTAAAGCATTCTTGCGTAAACTGTGAAATTATGTCAGTGGTCTCGTGTTCTTTGTAGGGCAGAAGGCTTCTCTCCATTCGGAGCTGGCCACTTTAAATAATCCAGCACCAGTAAAAAGAAAAAACAAAGCATCTGTACAGTCAACTAAAGGTCTTATGAAGACTTTCTGAATATATGGTTGCTGTCAACCTTATGGTAGAAGCTGCAACCCCAGAATGACGTTGCTTTTGATAATTTGGGGTAGTTTTGCCCTGTTTTGTCAAGGTCTCCCCCTTTCCCTCTGCTCCTCTGCCTGCCATGAGTTACTGGAAAAAAAGCAAGACTTGCTTAGGAGTTCCTCCTCATAAACCATAATAGCAGAGAGGAGCAGGCTAAAAGCCGATCACGGAGGACTGGTGGCCTCATTGCCCCAGTAATTTAACCCATACCACGCTGCTAAAATAGAAAAGAGCTTGAGAATTTCACAGAGAAATTCCAGAAGTGTTGGAAGTTCCTATGTTCATGAAAAACAGTGCAACCAATTTGTCACCAGGGTGAGAAGTACAGGTTGAGCGTCCTTTCTGCAGTGAAGGAAGAGTCTGGAGCATTGATTTCTTATTGGGAGTGTGTGAGATATTGTCCAGGCTTACCAGGCTAACTTAAGTTATGCTGACTTCTTCTCAAATTTATGTCAAAGAACTACAATAGCTTTGGAAAAGAGAAAGTTGACACTTTTATAGCTAATGTTTAGAGACTTAATTCTTCAACACTGAGTGATGTGGGCAGCGGCTTCTGTAATTTTGTGTCGTTATTTTGTTCAGTTTACATATGGTAATGAGGTTGGCATATAAAAGTCCTTCGGAGAATTGCAGAAATTATACACAAATGAAATTATGGGGGGGGTTATGCTTATTTTAGGTCTGCGGTATTTTCTTTTTTCTGCATGATTTGGTATATGCGTTATTTAGTTGTTTTGACTCATATGAAAAATGAAAAGTTAGCCGAATACTTTAATCTCTGCTTGCTCTTTCACCATTTCATGCAGGTTCTTGTTTTCAGCTGAGTTGAGGCAGATCTGTAATTCCTTGGTTTCTCTACCTCGTAACCACTACATTCAGGTTTTTTTGTTCTTGTCTTGCAGAACGAGCCTCTGACTTCAAGTTATCATGGATACCCAGCAAGAGACAATCAAGTAAGAGCCTGATTGCAGTAAATTAGTGTGTCTGTGTGTGCGTCTGCACACATATGGTTGTTTTGTGCGAGAGTTTCTTGATCCTCTTGTTTGTTAAGGAATAGAAATTGTTTTGTTCTATTGTGGAATGCTTGTGGAGATCTGTGGAAAATTGAATGCTCTTTAAGGCCCCCAGCAGTATGTGGCAACTTGCCTGGTAGGGGGTTAAACATGATCCATGTTGCCGGGGGCTCAGGAAATTCTTTATTCTTAAAAATCTTGTAACTTAAAATCTCTATTCTAAGCTCCTAGTCTATCTTCTCAGCCGTAATGAATGTAGATGTTTGGTGCCAGCGCACCCTGGGCCCTGTTTTATTGTTATTGCTGTAATTCTGGCATCTGGGGAAGAAAACAACACTGCGTTCTTGTGAGTCTGCTTTGCTGTTGGAGTGGGGAATAACATATCCCATTGGGTTGTTTCTAGTATTTATGAACTTGTCTTGCCTTCCTTTCAAGTCCATCAGGGCACCTGCCCCTTGCCCTAACTCAAGATGTTCTAATTCTAACGCAGTCAGAATTGTAATGTTCATTGCATTGCGCCTTTCAGTTGCCTCTGAGCAAAAGACAGAGAAATCCCAGACAATGAATCTGTACCAAGGAAGGAAGAGATGCTTTGGAACAAATGAAATGTAATGGATGATAAGATACAGCTGTCACACGTGAAATCCCTCTTCTTAGAATGAAGTTATCTTTTTTCAGGATTCTGTATTGTTATTGCAAAGCAAAGTAGGAACAAACATAACAGGGAATTAATATGCACAAAAAATCAATATTGCAGTGTGTTCCAGTAATGAACAAATAATAAAACCAAAATCAAGCTCTCTAGCCCTCTCAGGTGCTGCTATATAAAGAAAGTGATTTTCATTCTGCCTTGATGGGAATTGCCTACATGTAGCAACAGCTTAAAGGGGGAGATGTTATTGCTCCCACAGTGCAGCATCAGCAACTGAAGCGCTCAAGTCTTTGGTGCTTGCAATGTGTGTATGAAGGTCCCTGTAGGAGGAAATTATTTGGTTTATCCGTTGGGGTGCACTACGCTGCTGAGCAGTGCAAAGCCATGTTACGCATGAGCATGCCCAGGGACTTGCTCTCTCCAGGCTGAGTAAGGGGTGCCCAGGTTGCTTGAGGGGCACATCCAGTCACAGATCCCGCAGGCCTTTCAGAGAAGGTGGATTCAGCCCACAGCGTTCGCCCCTGCGTGGCAGTTAATGTTCTGTTCTGTAGGGTCAGTCACTCCTGCCTTTAGCCTGATTACTAGCTAAGGTAAAAGTAGCGTAATTCAATATTGAAATTATGAAGAACCTCTCTTCCTGAAAATACCCTCTTGGGCATCTTTTAAAATGTATTCTGCCTATTTTTCTGCAGCGCTGCTCCCGTAGAGGAGGGAGCATGTAAGGTGACTCTCCTGTCTGTTCTGGGGGGGGACATGGTGGACAGAGGTGCTTTGCACTTAATTATAGCCATTTAGGGGTGGTTTTGGATGATCTTGGTAACTAGCAGTGTGTGCTGCCTCACGGGTTTCTTCTTTTCCATCGCTTAATAATTCCTCTAATTTGAAAATCCAGAACTATTCTTGCTGCTGTATCACCAGATCAGCAAGATTTGCCCGGGAGGTTATACGGTGGCCAGAATGTGAAATAAGCATTTTTGCTTCATGGGACTTAGTGGACGAACAGCTTCAGTATAACCCAGGTGTTTTCATTCTCGAAACCCTTTGTTTGTTTTTTATTTTTTTTTCTCTTAGTAACACCTTGATCTGGCATAAGGACTTTTTATTATGTCTTGTTCTTGTCTCTGAAGGAGAGATTAAGTTCAGGTCTGGTTTTCACTAATGAGGTTTCCAGGCTTTTAGCTAATCTGATTGGGAGCCTCTAACACGATAGCAGCAGAGAAGGAAGTTCTCTGCAGCCAGACTGGGGCTGGGGTGGTGAAGACAGCAGTGCCTGATCCGTCACCAGTTTCCCTGTGTGGGACAGGAAGCCGTGTGGGATCATGTGTAGCCACCCTGGCCGGGTAACAAGGTGGTTATGAGCCAGAGGAGCAATTGCGCTAGATTTCTTCCAGTCTTCAGGTTAGGAGATTGACTTGATTTGGTGAGTTTAAGTCTCCGTGTCTTTTCTATTACCATTGCAGTTATTTATTGTAAATACTCTTAATACCACAGTGTTTTGCTTAGCAGAAGTACCAAAGCTGAGCTTTATTTTGAGGGTGCCTCATTGTGTGACCACAGCAGTCTTGGACAGAAGCTCTCTGGGTATAACCAGACATCTCTCTCACCTCCTGCTCCCTTCCCTTGTTTGCATGTCTCTCTCTCACGCCTCTGAGCAATAAGTGCCCTTAATTGGTAGCCGTGAACCTTTCACGATGCTGTTGTTACACCCTCTAGTGGATAAACCATACCCAGATGTTCCACATTATTGTAACTTTCCTTCCTTTCTGCCAGTAGAAATATGTGGTTAGCGTGCATCCTTACTCTGGCCATTTGGGAATGATTTGGCCCACGGTACAAAGCTTATCTTGTATCCCCTCCCAAATACTTAACGTTTCTGTCATCCTGGTGCATGGACAGCAGCGAGGCGGATGAAGCGGGTTCGTGCAGAGGCTGCTTTCACTCGGTTCCCGTGTTGTGGGATCACTTGGTGGCAATGCGGTGCTTCGGGTTGTCGCGCCGGCTCCTCATTCCTCGCCTGTCCTGCCAGAGTGTGTCTTAACTGAACGTCTTGCGGCGACAGGGCTGGGGAGCACGCGTGGCCACGCTGCTGTGGTGAATGGTTGCCTAAAAAGGTAAAGGTTTCTCGTGCTCCAAGTGTTGCTATCATGGGGCTCTGGCACAGCCATGTAAGAAGCCGCATTGCTCTCTGAGACTGTTCTCAAGAACTGAAGATGTGTTTTTTTTCAAGGTGTCTAATGCAGATATAGGAATGGTTGGGTGTCCTTCCCTTTCTCCAGTGCTAATCTGCTGGCAAGAATGAAGCCTGGCCTAAAGGGAGAGCAGAGGAAATGTTAGTGTATATGTTGTTAACCGAGAAGATACCCAAATCTGGTGAACAGAGCCAATTTTCTGAGGTCTCTTCTGTCCTTCAGGTCTGTCAACAAAAGGCTGTTTTTCTTTGTAGCATGAGTGCCTGCCCAAAATGCAGTGAGCCAAGATTGCCTTGCTTCGCTTCCCAAGCTGTGACAAACAGCTCTGAGTCTGTGGCGTAGCTGCGATACAGAAAGTGACTGGTACAGCTGTACTGATAGGGCTTCTACATAGAGACAAACTCTCACAGAATAACCACTCTGCTTCCAGAAAGTTATTCTAACTATGCCAATTGGATTTATATATAACTAAGGCCTGTGTTGTATTGCTGTGGTGCTTTTCATGTCAAAATGTATTAGAAACAGTATCTAAAATTTACTCGAGTTGCTTTTGAATACTGGCACTTCTGGGGCAGAATTTGGCAACTGCGTAGAAATTTTTTTTTCCCTGATTTGAAACAGAGCAAGTAAAACTGCTGTGCGTAGCTCCTGCTAAAGGGAAGAGAGATGGAGAGTTTATGTAAGCAGGAGGTAATTGCACTTACTAGAACTGGGTCAGGATGCTGGAGCTGCGACACCTTTTCTGTCACAGAAAGTGAGCTTCAGCTAGCGCAGCGTGCTAGGGTGTTGGTTTGATGCCTGCTTTAAAAGACCGCGCTTCCATGGATGCAGTTCTTAAATCAGTCTGGGCTATTGTCTCCTTACTAACGCCGGTACTAATGCCAGCATAATCAATCAAAGGGGCTCTCCCTTCAGCAGTTTAATTCCTGTGGCCGGCTTTCCATCTACGCACTAGCCAGGCCCGACCTGCTGATCCTGCGTGTGTGTAGATGAGTCTGTAGTCCAAGGTAGTGAGGGTGCCCATGGCAACTGCTCGTAACAGCTTTATCACTATCTGTTTGAGTTGTAGCTTAAGTTAAAATGTTGTTGGATCCTTTTGGGCTGTCAGCCTATTCCCTTGAGTAGTTACTCGCTTGCTGTTCCGGAGTATCTGGCGAGGCGCTGCAGAGAGCGCGGGCTGCGGACGCTCCCCTCCACGGCGCTGAGAGCTCTTCTGGATGAACTGCGTGGCGGAGACGGTGAAAACAGGAAGCTTCCCGTGTTGCTTGATCTTTTCTGGCAATTGTTTGTGAGATTCACAGATCTTTGCTTGGTTCCTGTGGATCTCACATCACCCTTCATTTCGTGTTTTGTTTCATTTTGTGTTTTTTTTCCCCCATCAGTCTCTCTTGAGGTGGGCAGTTGGGAAAGGAAACTCTTCATCCTGAGCTGTGATGGGTTTGACCACTTTATTTATTAATTTGTACCATGATAGCACTGGCCACAGTCTCTCCAGTGCCCTGCTTTGTCAACCTCTGAACAAAGAAGCCCTGTCTCAAGAGCTTACATATTTAAGTACGGTTCCTGAAAAGCATTTTGTTTTTTAATTTAGTTTCCTGCTTGTACCTGACCATGAAAACACCCCCACAAGTGAGTGTGCTAACTGGCTTGGTGACTGGTAAGACTGTGGCAATAAAAGTGTTATATCGTTATTCAAACCCTAGGTATATTTGGTACAAATGCTTAGACAAGGGCATGGAGGAAGGCCTTAAATAAAAGACCTTTCTGTTAAGGGCCAGGATAAAAAATCAGAAAGTATGTGAGGTCCACCATATGAAATGGAGAAGACCAAGCTCAGTGTTTCTGGTGCTTCTGATGTACACGTCTCTGCTTGAAAGCAAAAACAAAATTTGTGATGGAACTAAGGTAGTGAGGAGAAACTGTTTTAAACATCTTTCTTATGTTTAAGATTAGGTGAATTTGGCAGTCTTAACCCTAATCCTCCACTTCCCCTTCCTTTTTTCTGAAGCCTCTCTTCAGGCAAATACTAAAATATTTCCATTCCATTCTGTACTTGACAGGACTGATGAGATGTTCTGCTTCTGGCCCAAGTGCAACTTCCTATGGAAAATAAGTTTCATTTGGGAGAATGAAGCCTGTGCAAAAATACCTTAACATATTCAAGTGATGGGAAGAATCTATAAACTAACTGCACACAGAAAGGTTCAAGGATGCTTAGTAGGATGATGTCTGGTGGGTTACTCTGTAGAAACTGAGCAGTAAACACAATAGTTTAAGTTGTGTTACTGAAAGGCATTTAACATTGCAGGAGGAAAGGATGTCTTGGGACATCCTTTACCAAAGTGCATCCTATTCAGTGTTTTTAACTCGGTGTTTATGTTGATAGAGTGGAAAGGGTTAAGAGAAAAGCAATATAAATCATGATATCTAGGAAAGAAAGAAGGCACAGTGGAGTGTTTGGTTAAAAATTGAATGAGGATTTGGTCACAGATTGAAGTTCAAGCAGGTCCAGACATGTATGAAATAGAAGAGAAAGACAAGACTCAGCAAGAGTCCGTGGGTCATCTTTATACCCGGGTTCCAGAGCTGCCTGGGGAGGACACTCTGATCACTTGAGGTGATCGGAATAATTGCTTATTTTCTCAAGCCCTGATTTCAGCCTTAAGAAACAATAGGAAAGATCCAGGAATTGGAAGAAATTCTGAAGCATATGCTACTAAATACTGAGCTTACTATAAACCTACTTTCTTAAGTTTGACTTGAAATGTAATCACTGTGCAACATCTCCCTTTGTCCCCAACCTCTCCTTCTGCTGAGGTAATTTCCTACTATCAAAACCCATCCTAGCATTTTAAATAATACACAGAGCAAACTGTCTGGCAGCTGACACAAGTCCTGCAAACTGATAACTCTTGACTCTGTAAATATATATACGTGTGTGTGTGTGTGTGTATATATACATACATATATACACACACACAATGTGGGTTTTTTTTCTCTCAAGTCCATTGCCTTCTGGCCCCTTTGAACATGAGACAGGAAATCTTTTCCTTATGGAGTATTATACCTTCTGTAATATCCCTTGTAAAACCCCTTTGCGATCTCCATATCAGTGCTTACCTTGCTGCATTCACTAACAAGACAGGAAAAAAATAATTTCCATATGGAGAAAAGTTGTGTGAAGAGAAGGAAAGAAGAAAAAGTGCATCTAATTCAAATGCTTGGGAAGATATCCTGACAATAAAATCTTTTAATCCTATAAACAGCTTCACAAGGGATGTAATGATTACCTTGCTGATAAATAGTCCGACCAAAATACAGAATTGTAAGGCATTGGCAGGAAATGGGCTGGATGATGTAATATAAATTCCTTTCATGTTTGAGTTTTGTGATTCAAGTAATTCCTCATCACTACTTAGGGTTAAAGAGAGGAGATATGACTCATTCTTCTTGGGAGAGGACCAGAAGACTGCCTTTTTTTTTTTTTTTTTTAAATGTACTTTTTGACCGTTGGAACCGTTATCCAGTGTCTGCAAGAGTCTGGGAGGCTACTAAGCCTGTTAGGTTTTTCTGGCACCGGGGATAGAGGTTTGTTTAAATTTCCCCTTCCCAATAATTGTAGAAGTGCTATAGAACGTGTCCCGTGTGTTAGAAGTAGTCGGTATATAATGGAGCATTGCAGGCTAGGACCAAAAAAGTACAGACAAAACAGCTTATTGATGTTGATTTTATCCTACTGAAGGACATAAAAGTGGCTATTCTGGGTCAGACAGAAGGTCTCTGCATTCCAGCGTTCTGTCTCTGACCGTGTCTAATAGCAAGTACTTAAAGCACAGCGAGCAGGGCCAAGATTCGGTGATACTTCCTCTGGTATACTCCTTAAGCAATCTGGCGGCTTCAGTGTTTCCTGAGCCATAGATCATACATACATATATATATATATATATTTAATCACCTATAATAGATTTTTCTTTATTAAATTTGTGTAAATGGTTTTTGAGCCTCTCTAAATCTTTGGCATCTGCAACATCCTGTGACAATGAGTGCTGCAATTTAGGTAAGTTTTATGAGAGGAGGGGGGGAAAAAAAAAGAATATTTTTAGATGTAGAGCTGATTTGAGACAAAATCACTTTGGAAGCAATCGGATGAAGGATGTGGGGTCCTCAGTCTCCTGCATGTATCCACGGCTGCAATATCTTTGCGTAGATTAGGACTTTCCTCAATAAGCAACCCTCTCCCTCCCAAGACAGGGAAGTGAGGAAAACCCGTGCGAGTAGCTTGCATTTATTTAGCATCTTTTTCTTTCTGAAGGTTCAAAACACCTTCACGCCTGTTGTTTCTGGATTTCCCCCAAAGCGTGCAGGGGGAGCCCCGCTGCCAGCCACCATGCTGCGTTTTTAAGGAAAGTCCTGCTGCGATGTGGAGCAGCGTTTAGGTATGAAGGATGTGAAGGCCCAAGACCACCCTGAAGCAGCGGAGGGAGCGCAGAGGAGAGCAGGGAAGGTGGAGGGGGCGCTTTGGACACAGGATCCCTCTCGTCGAGGGCCTGGGGGAGCTGAGGCCGGCCCGAGGCTGCGGAGGGGCCCGTTGGGTGCCCCTGGCGCAGGGGGCGGCTCTGGAGGCTCTGGCTGAGCTTTGCCAGAAGAGGGCACCCAGTGCACAGCGAGCGCTCCCGGGCCGGGCCGGAGGCTCCTCCACGGAACGGGGGCTCGCGCAGATCCAGGGGGACGTGCGGACATGTCCCTTTCCTCTTCCAAAAGCTATTTCCATTTTCTGCGGCATGTCTTTTACATTATCCCTTGGCATAAATTTCGGGCTCTTGCCTTATGGCAGGAGCGCCTAAAGCTTTAGGGGGAGCGAGGAAAGAGTGTTCAGTGGCCTCTGTCTCGCAAGCATTTGGTTCTGGTGCCTCCCAGTGGGCTTTGGGGAAGGCCATCCTGGATAAGAGAAGCTTTTTGAGGGCTGGGGAAAGAACTTGTCACTGCCTGAACAGAGCACAGGGAGCATCCAGGGAAGTCTGTGTGTCTGCGTGGTGACGATGGAGACAGGGCCTGCTGTCCTTCCATGATATCTGCTCAAAACTGTGCTGCTTCTGAGGTGCTCACATCCTCTTCTGATGAGGCAAGGAGGAAGCGGCTTTTGTAATGCAGCAGTTTATTTTGCTACGGAATAGCTCTGTATCTTGGGGTGGGTAGGCAAAGGGGGAGGTGAAGGAGGGATCTCTGAGCAGGAGAGCTGGTGGCAGAGTTGTCTTTTGGCTGGGGGGCTGCGTGAGCAGCCGCTAGTGCTGGCCTGCCTTTAGCAGAACCTGGAAAGATGTTAAGAAAGATCAGATGTTTACAATCAGATGCTCTAATAAGGACAACGAAGGCAATGACAAACATATATTGGTATTTTTTAAGGACTAACACTGTACGCTCAATTTGATTTTCTCCTTTGACATGATAGCAGGCCTGATGGATGGAGAATGCTCCTCACTCGGGACTTGGTCTCCCACGACCTTCACATAAACTAGGAAAATGAGGTCAATGTGAAGTTATGAGGGGGCTAAGCACCTGATTGGAAAGCTCTAAGTGCAGTATTTGTTTTCCTTTTTCTGAGTTTGTGTTATTTGGACTCTTAACATGGTCTGCCCTGGCTGTTCTTTTGTGTTTTTTTACCAATGATTAGGATAATGGAGTGATGACTGAATATGTATGTGTGGGTGGCACCCTGTGGAGGGACTGGAAGCCTTTGGAAGGTAGGATTAAGGTGTTAAAAAGATCTTTGAATTCATTAAATTGAAGAAACCATTTGAAATCCAGCAATAAAAAAAAACAGTAAAAGTAAACTGTGTTAACTGTATTGATATTAACAAAAGGACCTGAATACGCAACATAAAATAGGGAGTAGCTGGCTGCACGGTAATATCGAAGGAAGGATCTGGGATAATAGGAGATAACAAACTCAATTTTATTGCTCTTTTTTTTTTTTTTTTTTTTTTTTTAAAAAAAAAGAAAGTATTACCAGTGTCATGTAACCATAGAGGGTAATTATTCTTTAGAATTCAGTAGTAGCGAGTGGAGCACTGCACTTAGTTTTAGGCACTTCAAGAAAGATAGAGACACAGTTTGGAAGAAATCCAGAGAAGATCAAGAAAAGAAGGCTTAGCCTGGCATAAGGGGTATGTGGAGGAGAGTAAGAGGGACGAGAAGTGTAGACATGTGGGCAAAGATGGGTGTAACTGCAGTCTTCAAATAAAAGATTGTTATAAAGAGGATAGCAATTGATAATGTTCTGTGTTCATCGAAGCTTAATTTGCATCATGGAAGGTTTAAATTGGATATTACGGAGTGGAACTTTTTCTAATTTAATGCAATGAAGCACTGGAATAGACTAACTTTGGAGACTTGTTCCTGTTTCTAGGAGTCTGTAAAAACAAGTTAGGCAATTCCTGATGGATGTCTGCCTAAACATGCTCAGTACTGCCTTGGAGCACGGGTTTGGATAGGAGGACCTCTTGTCCCTCCTGTCTTGTGCTTGTATTATTCTGTGTTGGCCTTAAATCATTTTTTTCTCTTCTATATAACTCCACAAATATGTGATGAGTATTTTACAGGACCTTTTTCTTTGTTGCCTGACTTGTAAGATAGGAGGCTTTTCTGGCTGCCACCTGATCTGACAAATGCCAGACAGTTGTAGCTACATCCTTTCTCTGCGACAGCTGTCCCACAGTTTCATTTCTTCCTTAGCTTCCTTATTACTCTAGGAATGAGAGATGTTCTGCTTCTCTAAATCAGTTCTTTCCTCTGCCTCATATTAATAGCAGGTATCATGTGTGAACCTTGGAGCTGTTCGGCATCTTAATTCCTCTTTAAGCTCTTTGACCAGATCTCCATCTCTAGCATGCTTAGAGGAGATATTTGCTTTTAAAATTATTATTATTTTTTCAATAAACGGATCTTTGCTACTGTGCTTACAATTCCTACGGCATGAAGAAGGGACTGAGGCCCTTCCGCAGGAGTAATTCATTCCTCCATCTGGGGAGTCCGCTGGTATCTGCCCGCCCTTGGGAAGTGCTGAGGGAGGGCAGCGTGTTCCTCCGGATACGGAGCTGGCCGCCGCAGCAGGAGCCCGAAGGAACGAGCGGGATGGGTTCCTGCTCCGCTGCCTTCCCCTGCGCGGGCAGCGAGCGGCTCTGCTCCTGCCGGTGAAGGCTGCTGCCTGCAAGGAGGCTGCCTCGGTGAGCCCAGCACGTGCTCCCGAGCATAGCTGGTGGGGAGGAGACGGTTTCAGCCTTTCCAGTGATAAGGGAGAGGTATTTTCTGCTGTAGCATAACGTTGCCTGGAGCAGCCATTTGCCAGATGGTTTCAGCTCCCCTGAGGCTTCGGGATGTGAGAGGGAAGGGGCCAGGAACACACTTCTGATTCATTCCATTAGTAGATTAATCGGCACTGTCCTGGCTTAATAAGTCTCCTAGATTTCCCCAAAGAAATGGCACATGTAATTCTGCCCAGGTCACGCTCTGCACACCTGTGTTGCAGCTTTCACAGTGAGCAGCGATGCTGCTGCAGGGGGCATCTGCAAAACAGTAGTGGGGGGGATGGCAGGTTTTGTGAGGGGGGAAAAAGGCAAGAGAATGTTTTTAATGCCTGCTGTTAAATAATGCTGGTGGTAGTGAGGTGGCTTGCGAACACATGCTTTAATTCTGCCATTTTGGTGGTAGATGCATTTAAAATATATCTTGCAGTGTTAATTTCATGTTATGAAACCTTTTTTTTTTTTTTTTTTTTTGCATTAATTGCTGCCTAGAGCATGTTTTGCAGGAAGCCTGTGATGAGAGGACTAGGGTTCCTTTCCTAATGAAGGTCAGAGGCTGCTGTCTCTAGAGGCTGGTGCTAAAATGGAGAGAACAGTTTAAGCTTTTTAGCTGAAAACCTGAGCAGATGCTGTGCTGTTATTTACTGGGGGGGGATGTAAGAGAGGTCCCCCATGACCTCCTTCCCTCCCGCCTCCTTTTCCCCGGGCCAGCCAATTGCTGGGGAGGGGATTTAGCTGCTGCTGCCGCCCACACAGAAGAAGGTTTGTAGCTCTTGGGCTTTTGGCAGGAAGCTGCGTTTTTAACCCTTTGGTGCCCGTGGATCATGGCAAACTGCTCTGTCACATCAGCACTGAGCAGCCCTTGCTCTGAAGCCTAATAAAGATGAGACCTAGGCAAAAACCCTCTGTGCTTGAACTGAACAATGAAAGATTTGTATTTCCTGGCAGCAACCGACTCCTAACCTTTTTGGGTCCATCATTTCCCTGATGCACCTTCCTTAACGGTCAACAAGACAGCAGTGGCTAATGTTTACAGCAGTTTGATCATCAGCCCTCTATCTGAGGCACCTGTCACGCTGGCTTCTAGCCACTGTTTCCCAAAGCTAAAAGAGTGCTCCTCAATTTCAAGTGCTTGGAGAACATGTTGTTTTCCATCCATTTATGGCAGCTAGCCCCAATCCTTTGCAGGGTCTGGAGGAAGACTGACAGGGGCCAAAGGAGTAAATGTCAGGAGGCTCCAGAGCTTTCTGTTGAAAGCTGAGATAGAGATATTTTACATCCCACAGTATATATAGCCACATTTGGGCTCTTTGGTATTTCCAGCAGAATGGCATTTCAGATCAGGGAGCTGAACTCTGACAGCAGCGTTGTCCCCAGTTGCTGCCAGCTTTGCCCCAGACAGAGAGCCGCTGTGTTTCTCCAGCAGTTGTTGCTGTGGAGCAGAGCATGGGAAGCTTGCTGGTCTCCGAAATATTTTGAAATATACTGGCACAATAGACAGATACAGCCAGCCCTCTGAGTTTCACTCAAGAATTAATCTAATCACTGTGTAATATGTTCTTACTGGTCAATCCTACCTAAAGGGCAAACTTAACTACATTAGGCACAATTTGGAGCATTTGATTTCCTTCTGACTTAGAATTAGGATACAGCTGACTATCCATGTACATATTTCGAGGTTTCTGGGCATCTCTAATCCAGTTTGTAGTGACATTAGCATGAGATAACCATAGTGAGGCCTTTATCTGAGAGGAAGCACTCATTCTTCTGGTCACACAGGGATGAGAAAAGATTGTTCTGGTCACTGTTGCTCCTTGAGAATTTGGGAGCAAGGTGGAATCTCATATTTTGTTGTTGATAGCTGACTTGATAACTAAGGGAATAGCTTCTGTTGAAGGTACAGTGGTTGTCAGAGGGTTTGTCTACATTTCAGAACTTAGATTTGGATTAAGATAAAATGGAACGGTACTGCATAGGAGCTATGGCAGAGTAATTCCATGTGTTGACTACCCATCACTGCTTCTTCCGGCATTTGTCTAATTTGAACTGTGTGTAAGGGAGCTGTTACTCATTGAATTTATCTTCCTTAGAAAGGAGCTGGACAAGCAAGGAAATTGCAGTCTCTAATGGAGGAGTCCAGTTTTGCGACTTGGTCAGAAAAGGCAGCAGAATAGACTTCTTAGTACAAAGTAAAATTTTTGTCTTGTCAGGAGGTAAGGGGAAGAAGGGAGAGCAGAACAGCCCTATTAACGTGAGCCCAGCTGGAGGTGTTTGGATCGCACTATGTTTGTACCCTGCAGACTGCCGTCAAGCTGAGCATCAGACCTGGAGCTAGGCTGCTTGTAAGAGAACCAAGAGCCTCCTGGTATTAGTTAGTTAGTTGACATGAGCCTCAAGAAAGATATCCCAGTGTGTGCTGGAACATCTACATTACAAATTCTTTTTTTTCTTCTTCTTTTTTCCTCCAGTACTTAGTACGTATGAGCAATCTGCAGAATGACTAAATGCTCTTGTAAAAGAGATAGGTACCCAAATACCTTCTTGTAAGTTTTGTATCACATATATACTTTGTTACTCGCTTGCTCACACTTGCATGTTTCTGAGTCTTTTTAAGTTTCTAATACACAAAGCAACCAGTCAGATGGGGTGGGGAGAGTTGTTTGTAGCAGCTTTTGGGGCTAGATGGCTGTGGTGCAGCTATGGTTAAGGATTGTTTTGCTCGGAATGAGGACAGAAGCAGAATTGCTTTTCTGATAACTGACCTTTCTTCATGGTGGTGAATTGATGCTTAGGATATTGTGTTCTATAACTAAATTTTTCTAATAGCATTTCTGGCCTCCGTAAGTCTTCCTGTTTCTTGTATCTATTTATGCCTCTTGTCTTATGCTTTATTAATGCTTTTTACATTTAAACAGTCTGCTGTTCCTTTGTGTGGTTTGACAACTGCCAGTATCCCTTTTGAAATATTTTGCTTTTAGTTCTGTTAATGGCGATTTCGCCTGGATTTTCTTATGTAATGAAAATATCCACAATCCCCTGACACACATGTTTGGTCTCATCACACCCACTCTTATTTTGCTGATGCTATGTTCCACCAAAGTCTTTTAGGAATTATTTTAGTTTTGTTGTTCCTCAGGAATTGCCTTTCAGTGTTACCTCTTCATTAGCTGGAGTCATTCTTCTCTTCTTTGCTGATTATATACTTGCACCATTTCTCATATTGAAGTCATATTACAGGCGTTCTGCTAACAAAAACATCACAAACTGAAGACACTTTGTCTTCATCAGGTACATAAGCCTTCTGTGTAATCTAATGGATTGTTTTTCTTTTCAGGAGATCACATGAAAGAATGTTATTTGAATGCAAGGAGAAACAAAGCAACTGCAACAATAGGATGTAAAAACATGCAAAAAAAATCATTGTACAATGTCGTATTTGTTGTTAAACTGATATCTTTGCTCTCATAGGTGTATTGCAGCCTCCCTGTGAGTATTGGTAGTTTTTGAATCTTTCTGGATTGGAGAGAATGTTATCTCACACAGATTTAAAAACAAACAAAAAAAAAAAAAAAAAAAAAAAGTTAAGCTTGTCAGCAAACCAAGGGATGCAGGTTAGAATTTTATTCTTGTCTCTAGCAGCTTTATTATCCCAGGATTTGTAAAATGCTTTCTAAAACATAATAAATTAGATCCCAGCAATACAGATAAATATAGTAGCCATTATACCTTGATATAGTTGTATTGCCTAGGAAATTACTACTATTATTGAAAAGGAATTTGCTCAGGGCAAGAGGGTATCCATTACTTCCTGAATAACACACTGACATTGTTAACCTCCCTTTGCACAAACAAGCCAAAAGGAGTTCCTTTCTAGTGCATGGTATTGTTCTCAATTTGTACTCTCCATTATCAGCATCAGGCATAAGCCAAAGTTTTAGCATATTAATAAACCTCTGTGTGGTCCAGGGAAGAGAACTCTGCCATAGCTTTTCCTCTCTCTACTGATGCAACGCTCTCAGCTTCTCACCTATTTCAATTTGCTGGGTTGTTGCAGCACTGATGAATCCTAGTGCAGTAGAGGCACTTGACATAATAAATGTGGAGAAAAGATGGTGTAAAAATGGCATAGCTCCTTTGGTGAGATGCTTGAAGCATGTTTTCTCGCACCGTCTGAAATCTCATGCCTTGAACAGGGTAACACTTGGATGCCATCAATTCGTGCTTTCCTGTGGGACTATTGTTGACTATAAAGAGACCAGTTTGCTGTTGAGGTAGGAGCTGAGCTCCAGTTATTGATTCCTCTTCAAAATCCCTAACCAAATAAATATTGTCCTTAATACTGGACACGTAGTTCTAGGACAGTAGGAATCATTCTGCCCCTTATCCATTCATTTAGATATTGTATTCCTGATTTGATATTTAAGAATAGATATTTAAGACCTTTTCCCAGGGTTCAGTATTGTTTAACACTTTGTTTCTTCATAGGGGATGAAAAAAATGGAGAGAAATCACACTCTGTTCTGTGGACATTGCTAGTAAAGGTGTTAAGCATCAGGATTAATGTTTAGTTGACTAAACTTTATTTTAAAAATAAAGATTTAAATAGCACCATTGGAGTTTATTCTGATCTCCTGTTATGAGCATCTAAAAGTTGTCACTATCAATGTCCTTGGTAATTTGCTATTAAATAAGTATTCTTCCTTCAGAAGCCTCTTTCTGCGTAGCCAGCCATGCCAAAAGGGGGATAAGGAATCCAGTTTTCCAGTAATGAAATGGGTTGCTCTATAACAAAATGGGTCTTCTCTTGTAATATGCCAATGTTTGGCTTATTAGTTTGGCAAAACTTCTAAAGGGGACTGTGGTATTTCTCTGGGTAATTTATTGTGTGCACTTTTTATTCTTCTTATTTCCTTTCACAGATAAGATAATGCAGGAACACTTCCTAGAGTCCTTTTGGACTTTAAGTGGAAACCTCCCTGGTGGCTTCAGGAATTCTGGTAATTGGCTACAATGCCAGAATCCTGGTCAGAGGGAGTCTTGCCAAACGAGCACTGTTCTATCACAAGGGTAGTTTCCAGCGGCACCCAAAGGAGTAAAGCAGCCTCAAAGAAGCTCTGCTTATCTCCATAGGAACTGCAAGTGTGCCCAGAGCTGCCTTCTGCGCGTCTCCCCAGACAGTTCTCAGCCCCATCTGCAATCTTTTTTTTTTTTTTTTTTTTTTCCCCAAAAACAAAAAACCCAGACAAATAAAAAGAACAAGACACCAGGCATACCAAAACACTGCAAATAGCGAGTCTGATTCTCCTATGCTCTTGCTGGGCTGTTCTGTTGGAGTCTGATAAGCCTAGGAACACAGCCATTCAGTCAGAGAAATTTCCCTGTGGCAGCTGCAGAGTGCGTCTCCCTTCCCATCTCCAACCAGACCTTTGTAGATAGTCCCTGAAGTGTTTATCGTGATGGGACAAGGAATAAGTCTCCATCCTCAATCAGAGTCCAGCTTCCACACAAAACGTGGAATGCTCAGTCTGGCTCTTGGCTGCAAGAGTGACCATTTCTCTTTGGTTTGAAATGAATTAAATTTCCCTCTTCAGCCTTTCCCAGCCTGGGAACACCTCCTCTTCCACTGTTTTAGCCATGGAAAACTGCATAATGCAGAGTGGCCCATACATTCAATATTAGTTACGAGCCATAAAAGAACTTCGTCTGGTTTTGGAGTTCAGTTTATTTTTAAAAACTACCTTACAATTTTATTTTAAGGGAGAGGTTGCCTGAAAGTGTATTAAACATCAAAAGTAGATACTTTATGACCAGTATTTTTTTTTTTTTTCATTCATGTATCTCAAGGCTCTTCCAAATGTGTTCAGGTGCACAATTTAATTTGCATTTCCCCTGCTTGAGGCCTTCTATCTACATCTTCATTCTGTGAACCTCCTTTTATCTGACCCCTTGCTTTGCTCAGAATTGGAGCATTTGCTGTGGATCTCATAAGTGGAAGACTTCCAAACTAGATCCTTTTAGAAGAATTCAGATGCTGTGAATATTGATACTGGTGGCACTGCTCTTCTGATGTAGTATTCTGCTGTTGACAGAGGTGTGATTTTTTTTATTTATTTATTTTTGTTTTTTGGCCAACCTTAGGTAATGGCAACAGGACTTCAATTATACATGCTCCAAAAATTACCTGTGTTTAGGCAAGTTGTTGCATCATAGCTGTACTTCTGACCTTACAGCAGGATTAATGTTAGTACTATACTTAAGTCTTATTAGTGCAGTAAGTGTTGATCATGTAGTTCTATGCAGCCTGGAAGCTTTTCAAAGTGAGCACACCTGGATTATGTTCACAGCTGTAGTTTGGTTAAAACCCACTTGTTATGTGGTTGCATCCCTTCTGTTTGTAAGCTTTAGCTAGATAAGGGGACAACAGTGCTGTTTGTTGGGTAGCTGTTGGAACATCTTCCCTAGCTACTGCTGGAATGGAAAGCATTTTGTTATCGCAGGACTGCAACAGCTGACTTCTCTCCAAATATAGAACAGAAATATGTATTGAACGCTTTGGCTCTTTCTTCATTATTGGTTCTATCTTCATGTTGTAGTGGGGCAGCACCATTGATGGGCTTGGTATTCTTGAGAACTTTGGAAAAAATTATTACTGATCTTCATCTCTGGCTGTGGATTTCTCCTGTTCTTAGAATTCCCTGCCTGCCAACAGTGTTGTCATCCTAACTTCCTTTGTATTGTTTCTCTCACCTTCTTCCTTTTCACTTACTGGAATATATGAAAGTGCTAAAAGGTGAGGATGTGATAGGGAAGCCCAACAGGCGATCTGTTTGTTCAGGAAGATGCACTACTGTCCACAGTCCCTCTCAAGTACTAAATACGTAGGTAGTTATACTGGTATTTATTGTCCTTCCACGTATCAAAGTTTGATTGTCACAATCATTTTTACCTAAGCTACCATTAATTTATATTTTTACGATTGGTCGCTCTTTTCTGTCAGGATGAAATCTAATAGAGAATTGCTCACGTTTTAAATGTAACACTTCTTGAACTAAGAAATTGTTTTCTGTAATATGAAAATTTCAAGGGTGTTGTTTGGCATTAGCACCATGACGCCTCCTGCATGTGTCATTCCGTTTGAAATTCCTTGCGATCATATGGGGCTTTTCCTCCATTATGAAGAGGTGCTTAACTAGGCGCTCATCTGCGTGCTCTCTAATGTGATTTCAGTAGCGTGTGGCGGACACGCTGGCTCGTCTTGAGCTGTGTCTGTGAGAATATTAATCCATGAGCATTTGAAACAAGGCCTCTGAGACACCATCAGCTGAAAACAGATAATGTTGCTTTGAAACTGTGCCATACCTACTCTCCATTTGCTTACCCAATTCTATCCTAAATAGGTTAAAGTTTTTGAAATTATTATTTTTTTTTAACATTCAACTTAGGTGAAACATCCATACCAGCAATATCTTTTGGGTTGAATTTGTTTGCATAGCTGAGCAGCCATAATTCTTCTTGCATGCAATTCAGACTCTTCGTAATGGTGCAGAAGCAGGTGAGACATTTCTTCTGTTTACTCATGCCTCTTTGTCAAATATCTTTTAATATTAAATTGCTCCTCCTTGCTCCTCCTTTTCTCTTTCCCCTTTTGTTACTTGCTAATACCTTTACCTTTCTAGCAAGAACAAATACCTTTAAAGATTTTTTTTTCGTGTCCACGTTGATGTTTAACATGGCAACCTCCCATCTGAGAAGATGGATTGATATTTCACTAGGCTCAACTTCTCAAAACATTTTTTTCTCACAGCTCAGTGTGAATTCACTCAAAAATATTTTTCTTTCTCTTTTTACTCCCTTTGTGAGACAGGAAAGATCCCTAAAAGACCATGCTGATTTTCACACACAGTCTTCCAAGTTTCCTGACATATACCCTGCAAGGTACTGTCATTGTTATTAATATGAAGCATTTGCAAAGGATCCTTGCTACCTATTTCAGAAGCATGTCCGGTCTTAGTCATGTCACATGTTGTTTTTCTGGATTTGGACTCATTAACATCCTGTTGTCATCTTGCTATTTACAGAATACTTTTGTCATCTGAGTTTCTAGCAAAAGTAGCATGTCTGCAAGGGCTATCTTTTATAGACCAATTAATATAGTTTACAATCTATAATAATTGAAAATAAAAGCTTAAAGAAGGCTGAATGTTTTTATTATTCAGCTCATGTTTTTATTATTCTCACCAAACTATGAGAAATATATCAGCCAAATGTGCGCCTGTAATACGAAGCTGCTGTGGTTTTATCAGTTCCACCAGTACTCAACTGCCCGTAGTTTTGTGTGTGCACTTTGTATTCTTATGTGTTGGACTGAAGAGCCAAGTAGCTCTCTGCTCAGTTAGACCAGCATTGCCTTTAGCAGCATCTTGCAACATTATTTCCTGACTGGTAGGAGACCCTTCTCATTGCTTGAGAATATTGAGCATTGAAATCCCGCTCTTGTGTTTCATCAAAAAGGATATTTTATCGCCAGAAATCTGCTGCTCTTAGGAATCTTCCAGTATCCCTCCAGTGGTAAGGTGGTAGTTGAGGTAGCTGCAGTGGCAGATAAATTTCAAGCCAGTATTTGATGGTCTGAGGAGGGTTTATACGACCTATTTTGCTTTGGATGTTGAATACAACGTGTCCAGCTGCGAAGTTGGTGAGGTGATTTATAGAGTCCCTGAAACTGAAATGACACTCTCAAAAAAAGGCTGCGTGTTATTCCTCTTCTCCCTTAGAAGAGCAGGTTAAAAGGATGAGAGGAGAGAGGCTGGAGGAGAAGGGAAGCTCATGTTTTTTTTGCATATTTTGTTGGCTGCTCCTCAGCTTAATTTCAGTGCTTATATTTTCAGGTCTTTTACAGAAATGCATATGAGTTGGAATTTATTTGGGTTTGCTAGCCTGGTCCCCTTGACTTCTCTCTTTCTTCCCTTTACACACAAAGAATCTCAGATTCCCTTCAAATCACAGTAAGACCATAAAGCATTTTGGACCAGAGAAAATCTCGAAAACGTCGTCAAGCCTGTTTGGTGCAGGAATGATTGCCCGAGTGTGCAGGCTGGCTGAGCTAGAAGCCAGCTCGAGCGAGAGCTTGCTGCTGAAATGTCACACGAAGTGGCTAATGGCGGTGGAGATGGCAGCCCTGCCGCCGCTCCGCTCCCTTCGGGGCGCTCCGGAGCAGGCACGTGGATCGTCCGTTCCGCTCCCTGAAGACTGTGCATAAGCTCTGGTGCAGTCAGTGATTTTTAGGAGCGCTGCTTTTCACCCTTGCAGCCAGACCCGTTGTGCTGAAAGGTGAGAGCAGATGGGAGGCCCAAGAGATTATGTAGTTTAACAGTCTTGTGACATCTGAGCTTCCTGAATCAGTGCTTGTGCTCCTTCCTCTGAGCAGCAGGGCTTGTGTTTTTTCTGGCTGTAAAGCCAAGTGACTTCCTGCCTGTCTCTAATGATTGTGTCACTGTGATTATTATATCCTGGTCATGCTGATAAGCTTTTTCCTTCGGTTTTTATTTTTGTGCTAGATTGCAGCTACAGTGCCCTCCTTCCTGAGCACCTCGCAGTGTTGAGCAAGTCTGGGGTAGAACCCCTGCGTGTTGTGCCTGTAGCTCGGGCAGGCCCAAGCTTAGCTGTGCCTGTAGCTCGGGCAGGCCCAAGCTTAGCTGTGCCTGTAG